>JBCJKH010046417.1:6141-25706 GCA_039877255.1 Loriculus beryllinus | reverse complement strand
GTTACATTCTTTTGATTCTCCTCCCCATCCCTCTGGGAGCAGGTGGAGGGCAAGAAAGGGGGGGGGTGGGGGTGGTGGTGTTAATGTAATAACAAGAAATTGGTCTTTGGGAAATGAGAGCTCTCTTCTGGTCCTTCAGCACACTAATGATTTACCTCAACTTAGGGTAAAAAAAAAATAAACAAAATCAGTATCTTTTGCTTTGCGAATGTTCTGCTCCTGGGAATTCTGGATTCGAGCGCTGTGCCTGCCAGCAGTAGCACTAGTGAAATCTGCTTATTTAGCTTTAATGTATTTCATAGGTATGTCTGGCACTTTGACCAGCGGAGCCTTTAGCATCCTGTTTGCTTTGTTTTGCAAGTTCTGCAAGCAAGAGAGCTGTGTGAGAAGGAAGGCAGCCATGGCCTGCGAATCCTTGGGGACCAGAGCAGCCTTAAACAACTGCAATAGCAAGTGTATGCCCTCGTGCCTGCAGTTCCTCATTCAAGGGAGCTGAAAAACACGAGAAGCTGCCACAAGGCTCACGCTGTGCCCCAGCAAGAGTAGCTGGGCGATGGCAGGTGTGGGTGCTGTCAGCATAAAAAAGGAGTCTCAGCAAATGTCTCTCTTTGGGATTTCATCCCAAACTTATTTATTTTTTCCAGTTTTCACAGTCTTATTTTTTTAAGAAGCGGTGGTAAAGTTTTATTCTTATTTATACACTTTTAAAATGCCCCTGGGCATTCCCTGCTAGCTCTCTAAAAGCAGACTGATTAGGGGGTGCTTCGCCTTTGTTGACAGGAGATAACCCAGGACACCCTAGGAAGGTCACAGTGACAGAGCTGAGTACCCAGCCCTTCACAACACATACACTGAGGCTGTGTCTCAGGGCTCAGGAAGCACAAGCCTATGGCACAACCAACCTCTCCCCTGTTCTGCAGAGTATAGAGAAACATTGATACTAGCACACCGGTTAGATCCTTGGAGACAAATCACAATGAAATCCATGGCTCATGGAAAATGAGCCTCTTCCCACAAAGCACTGAACGTTATCAGCTGTTAGTACCGGCCTCTAAAGACACCAATTCCCTGCACAAGATCACTGAGGAAGACTTCACAGCCTTCAGCACAAGCAGATTTGGAGGGGAGGGGAAACAAGCAGCGGGTGGTGGTGTCAGAAACACAGCGTGACAAACAAGGCATTTGCCATTGGCAAAGAAAGGCAGGTTTTGGAAAGCTAAAGTGAACTATCTGGTTTCTGCTTTTCTTTTTCAAAACATTGCCCTGTTTTTGTGGTGAAAGCTCCTTGTTGCAGGCTATGAGCTCCTCATGTCATCTAACCCAGCCCTCTCCACTGTCTCTGGTCAGCTGGATGGGCTTAGTGCTGATGTTACAGATTAGAGGGTGAATGTGCAAAACCCTGAGAGAAGTGGTAACCTTGAGCGAGGAGGAAGTGATGTGCAGCTGAAGGTTCCAGAATCTCCAGTGCTTTGTGCAGCAGCAGCAGCAGCAGCCCTGCCTCCTGCTCAATGTGACCCTGCCGTGGGCCAGCAGCCACAAACAGGTATGGTTGATTCCTGCAGCAGTGACACTCAGTAGGGAGTGCCTTGGAGTCAGAGGTGCCAGCCAGACTGTACAAGTGTTTGGGAGCGTGAAGCTGGTGACAGGTGCCTGTGGGATTAGGAAGAGCATTAGCTGCATTCCTGTCCCTCACCACTGAGCTCTTCTTCCTGCTAAGTTACAGCACATGTCAGATACTCATCAGTGCAAGTGGAGCAACAGCATCTCTCCTTCCACAGGGATCCCTCTGGCTGCAGCCAGCCCCTGGACACCCTTTGCCAAGCCCCAGCCCATCCCCTGGAGGCTGCCCAGCTGCTGGAGGCTGCAGAACCACAGGGGAGGCCCAGGAGCCCAGCACGTCTCCTGTGGCATCGGTTCCCATGACCCAGTGGCCCTACGGAACAACTACATCAAGCTGCTTCAGTCCCACATCCCAGGGGAGGGGGCAAGTTCTGAGCACTGCAGGCAGCTGTGGGAGCCTCTGGGTTTGCAGATCCTCACATTCATGTAGGAATGGCAGAGCCCATTGTATGTGTTCCATGCACAGCACAAACGAGTTCCAGTGGCTGAGTGGAAGACTGCCTGATTTGGTTACGCTGGCTGCACTTGTTAGCAAACAGCTTGTTAAACAATGAGAGATTCTAGACAGCGTGAACTTTGGTAACCAAAAGCTGGAGGCAAGGAAGAGATTTCTAGCAGCATCTAGAGCAAGCCCAGACCATGCTACGAGCTCTGTCTGATTACGACCGCCAAGGTTTATAGTGCAGGTAAATTAAGTTTGTATTACTTCAAAATGTGGAATGAGGATTGACAATTACTCTCCCTCTGTGTAGAAGCACAGGTGAATATCACGGGTGTCAGTGGGTTGGACCAGGTCCAAACTTAGACATACTATGGGATTTCCTCAATTTTTGTGTGCCTGGGTGGTGCTAATAACCCATTTTCTGCTGTAAATAGCACTATTGGTTGTTGTTTGTTTGGCTGGTTTTTAAGTGAATGTGTTTCTGCCAAGACATCACACATTTCTCCTGTATTGTAACCATTACCTTTTGCAGATTTCCAGCTGATACATATTTTGAAAGCAAGCCTGACTTACAGCACCAACATTAGGTTCTTTGCCATCTGCTATTACCATTTTCTTTTAAGGCTTGTCTGCAGAAAGTCTGGGTCTATGGTTTAGCACACTTGCTCCAGAAACAGAACAGTGTCAATCACTCCTGTGTAAGGAGGCCCTTGGCTGACCTGTGCAGAGAGACCCATCTCAATCTTGCTGGTGGTGATACATCTGTCTGTTCATCTCTACATGCTCACCTAGTTGGGGAGAAGTTGCAAGAGGATTTGGCTACTTGCCTGATAGGATGCCAATGGGAAAGACACATTTGAATCCTCCCATGCTGAGGATCCAGATCTTGTTCCCCTGCCCAAGCTGCATGGGAGCACTATAGTGGGCAGTGCCTTGCTTCACAGCAAGCAGCCCTTGCCCAAGTACCCCTCAGAGCTGTGAGTGCCCCATGCTCTTTCCCTGAAGGGGAGCCCAAAGGCACTCACATGGTGACTTAAGTACTGTTTTTGTTAAAACCACAAACTTCAGCAAGGCAGGTTTTGCAGCAAGAGAAGGCACAGATGAGCTGGGTGAGAAACACTGAGCATAACCTTTCCCTCATCCCCCACACATCCCAGCATTACAACTTCTCTCCACTTTTCATGGCCTTCTACTTTGCAGTGAATTCACAGCTCCCCAGGGACCTCTGGCAGAAAAGCTTCCCTTCCGTGACCTCTGCCTGCACGTGTTCTCCTTCCAGTCTCTATCCTTGCTGAGCCTCTGCTTTCTGCTTGCCTCAGCCTGTGCCCTGCAATCACTGTCTTCTGCCCTGAGAGCTCCACGTGTCTCTAGGGTTAAGGCATAGATAAGGTCCTAAGAAATACAGCTACAAGATTTCATGCACTGCCCCTCAATTAATCCTCCAGGAGGGGTTCTCCAGTGGTGGGGATCACAGCAACCAGTGGAGAGAGACTGCTGGGAAAAGCCATAGGAAAAAGGGATATAAAACCAGAAAATAAAAGTCCAATCTACTGCTGCACATGGTGAACAGCACAGACGTGTTGAGGGAGCAGTTGTAGAGCAGAGTTTTCCCATGTTTAGGGCATCCCCTTCATCAGCACACAAAGGTCTGAACCAGCTGTGGTGCTGCAATACAGCTGAAGGCATTTCAGCTTGTCAGGCTACCTCACATCAAGGGGGTGAGTGATACAAGCACTTGGCACCAGGCTGTTTCGCTCAATTCATCCTGGAAGACATTTGCAACCTCACCATTCCAAGATACACCAAGGTTTTAATCTGTGATGTGTTACAAATGAGTGCATAATATTAAGAAGAATCATTGAGTCACACTGTTGGAAAACACAGGAGTATATGAAATTTTTTCCTCTCTAAAAAGAATACCGTGACTTTTAAGAGAGGTAAATCCTGCTCTCCTCCAGTGCCAGTGTGTATCTGCCGTATCAGCACTGAAGCCATGAGAAGCAAAAATGAAGGAATATTTAAGATAGCATTGCCTTTTCCCTTCCTTGTCACCAGAGCAGAGATGTTCTCTCAAGCCCCACATATTTAATCTTGAACACGTCAAATAAAAACCAATGTATTAAAAATCTGGTTTTGGAACAGGTATATTGTGACCTGCAGTGCTCCATCTGCAGGGATATACTTTCAATGCACACCTTCACAACTTGAATTCTAACATCTTGTTTCCTTGAGAGTTAAAATTATCCTTGGAAGCCTTGCAGTTGAAGTACAAGTGTTTCACAGTGCTGAGAAGCAAGTGTGCTGTAACTGCTGTGAGGGACTTTGCTGTGGTTTTGTAAGTGTCTTCGGTTTGATTTTCTGAGTTGCCACTCAGCAACTTTAACCTGTTCATCTTCAGAGCCAGATTTGGAAGGCAGGTTGCACTTATCGTGAGCTGGCTTCAGAGTCAGAAGTACCCCTTGCTCCTTGAAGAAGACACACAGGAACAAGCATAACCTGAACTACTTCTGATACATTCAACTTCAGTTAGTAACAATTCCCTGTTCTGGAGCAGAAGCAAGAGCTGGGGCTGGAATAGCCAGATTGGCATGTTCAGGGAGATTTTACCTTGATCTGCAGCCTCTCAGAGAAACTCGCAAATCTGCTCCCACAGCTAGAAGCTGCGGATAGACTAGCCCCCAGCTATCCATTTTCATGGGAATTGAGTGTAGTATATCTGATTGATTAACTGACAAATCTCTTTAAAAGGTTCTGAACAGCAATCTACCTACACAACACACAAAGCCTGTGCTCTCCTTTACATAAAGGAAGTGTCTAATGGTGCTAAAAAGACAAAAAATCATTACAAAATAAACAGGGAGATACTTACAATGGCAGCTGAAGGAACACTGTGACAGAGAACCCCATCGCTGAAGGGGTTACTATAAAGAAATGAAAAAGATCATCAAAAACTCAGTCAATTGTCTGGCTAGGAGCTGGCTTGTGAAATCAGAGCTGTAAACCACAAACTGTGCAGAACCCGAGAACTATGTCTGAAGGCACACTGCCCTTTTCTCCTCGAGAGAAGCAAACAATTAGCACATGATCCTGGAGCACGCCACGGTACTGTGGTGCTGCACAATACCCTGCTGCTGCTTTAAGGTGGCCTGCAGCAACTCCCATTTTACAGTCAACTAAAGGCAGATTCTACACATTAGATGATCATGGGGCCCATCCAGTTAGGTCTGACTGATGAAATCTAGGGACTATTATTTGCAAACCATGGATCTGGAAGTGGTTTTTGAGAAGGAAATTACTAAGAAAGATCACTGAAGAGCACAGTCCCTGACCTGACAAATACTCCAACTCTATTAGAGTAACTGATCAACAAAGCATGCCCCGTGGTATTTTTGGATAAAGGACTGATCACATGCTGTGCACTGGAAGGAAACAGCAGTGTGTGCCAACTCACTTGACCCGGATGTATTATACAGATTGGAAGCTGCTAAGTTCCATTTACCTGTGTCTACCCTCAGCTATACTGCCAATGAAAATACCTCTGCATGACACCAACAACACTGCAGATTATTTACTACTCCCCAGCATCTTCCATGAGCCCCAAGAGTAGTTTCTTCATCAACTCTGCTCATTTTCGGTTGGCAAACAGTGACATTTCTCCTGCTTTACAACTGAAGCTAAAATAGCCTCTTTTTGTTTCGTAACTTCCCAAACTTCATCAGAAATGTGTTTTATGCAGCAGCACAAGCACTGGGAGCAAACTGGGGTTATGAATAGCTGTCAAGAACCAACAGAGGATCAAAGTTAATTAGTTACTGAAAGAAGCATATCTTCTTCTTCAGGGAGGACTATACTTTGAAAAAATGAAAAAATACAACAAATTGGAAACCACCACATCCTCTTTGAAAACACATTTCCAAGAAAGCAATTAAAACCACCATTGATAGCTTTGCTTTAATCATAATTTATTGAATGAAGTGAAACAAAACAAACCATAGACAAACACAAGAAGTTCCTCATGTCACATCTGTAAGGCTTTAGAACAAGCAGCGAGGAGCTCCTCCAAGTACAAAGGCCAAGAGAGACCACAGTGCCACAACACCAGAGACCCTAAAGGGCAAGAATAATAAAATGCTGTTAGGCTACTTGTACTTAGGGCTTAATTTTGTTCTTACTAAGCACTGAGATTGTTTTCCAAACTGTGTCAGGCCAGAACTTCACCCTGCATGAGCACTGCTGTCACCACCTCATGAGAGGGGTGCACCTGAAATCTAGAATCCTCTCCTACTATTCAACTGTCAACTCTGCTGTAAAAAAGGAAAACTACATCCATCCCACCCCTGGGAGACTCTGCCTCTCTCTCCTCAAGCTTCTCAGAGCCAGCACTACAACTACAGATCATTAAGATAACCCTCTGTCCATAATGACAGCACACACATAGTTTTGTGCTACCTATGGGGTACATTCCCCAGTTAACCTGGATGAGGAAGTGCAGTTGCCCAGGGCTGAAAGCTCACAAGTCAGCAAGCGAACCTGCTCCTGAACCCCTTGTTATCCTGGGAGGCTGGCAGGAGAACACTGCACAAGAGCGCAGGCTGCTGCTGTGCCAGGCACCCCGAAAGGAATACTTTTCCCTTCCCGGCTCCTGCGGTGTCCGTTACTCACTGCAGCAGGCAGTTCACTCCCGGAGAGTGCCTCCAGTGGCGATAGACGGAAATCCGCAGGTGAGGGTGATGTTTATAATCTCGCAGAACAAGCTTGACTCTGCAATGAAAGCAGATGTGATGAGCCGCAGCTTGCAAGCTGCTTATAACATCCCACAGCTCAGGACAGGAATCTCTTAGAGTTGTCACAACAGAGGGAGAGTGGGATGAAGGTTTGTATGAGAGAGGCTCAAGGGACAAAATAAGACTTTCCAGTCACTTACTGCTTAAATTTATCGGAAAGCAGAAGAAACTGGTTCTTTGAAAGCCACCTGACATCAAAGCGACAAAGAGCTTTGAACTCCTGGTAAATCTCCCTTTCGTTCAGCCCTGGCCAGCCTCGGACATGGACAACCAGGAGAGGGGGATGGTGGCAGGGAACATCTTCTCCGGAAAAATTCTGGAAAATGGACAATACTGAGACATACCTGAGTTCAGAAATATTACAGAAGCACTACTGCTATAAACAGGAAATATGTACAACATGGCACATAAATAAGACAGGTTCTACAAGACAGCTGCTGCTGTTATAAGATAATATTTCTTTCGTCTCAGGATTCTTTTAAGCACCAGTCATAAAAGCAAACAGTCACCGTTAATGAGAACCCACAAGAGAATCAGCAAAGTAAGCTGACTAATGCTGTCTTACAGGATAGCAATATCAATACATTTCAGAAAGCTGAAATTCAGCTCATTTGCCACTTTGAAAGGTCAGTTGTGTCACTTGTGGGCCCAGGCACTGGTGGATTTTTCCCCTCTAATGAAGCTATCATCTAGGCTACAGACCTATGCACCCCCCAAACCGGTCACAGACCTGCCGCCCATACGCACAATGCTTGAAACACCACCTCGGATGAAATTCACTTTGTTCAGGTACTCGGCTAACACGGAGAGATACTGAGGGAAAGAGGGATCAGCCTCCACTGCACCACTACATCAGAAGACAAAACGGAACAGAGGTTTGTTTCTCCAGTGCTGCACAGGATCTCTGCAGCAAGAGCTCCCAAAGCAGCTCTTTAACTAGTGACAAAACAGGTGGTTCAGATCATGGGATCCCTCACAGAAGTCAAAAAGCTCCAAGCAAAGGGAAGGGATTTGAAAAGTTGCCTCTTAGGAACTTAACCAAAGGCACTGAATCACACAGATATCAAAAATGGAAACTAATGGAAAATGATTTGACCCTTACCCAAGTGAACTGAACGCGAGACAGCCAGCTCAAGGGTAAAGGGGTCACAGTGCCATTTCCCAACTGCCGCGCCACTGCATGGCCCCCGATTTAATTTTTAAAATGTCAGCTTTGACATAAAGCTACTAATTTCAGATATATAAAATAAAAATCTAATTAGGACAGTGACATTTCCAGTAACACTTTCTCCCATCCAAAAGGAAAGCCAGCCTTCAAAACAAAAAGTCAGCCAGAGCGAACTGACGACTCTTTCCCATAGGACCCATCCATGTAACGCAATTTTCAGTAAGCATTTAAACATCACTCACTCTGTGGATGTGCACAGTAGCAAATGGGCTGACTTCAGAAGAACTAAGAGGAGGAATAATGAGGTGACATTAGAACAAAGCTAGAGAAACATAACTAAACAAATGGAAAGCAAAAACTCACTTAAGTGCAGCTAAGTTACTAAGAGCAACAGACTATAAACAAACATTTCTTAGCATGCAATGTAGCTACAGAGCAGGAAAGGTATTTCTGAGTCCCAACACAAACTGAAGAGGTGTTGAAGAGGCACTTTACCTGAACCACAGAGAAATGCATCATAGCCTGCCTCGTGAGGTGATTTCTTCTCAGCTGTAAGTGCCCAACAAAACCAAAAAGAGTAAATACCTTTAGCACGCTGTGGAAACTACCCCACTGTAGAGTCCTAAGATTCATAAGATCCACTGTTTGGAGTTGTGTCCTCCTACCCACCATCCTACTACCCCCGTTTCCTTCCTCACCTTGAGACCTTTACATCCTATAGAAAGTCTATGCTTCTACCATGCATTTTAAAGTTATACCAACAAAAAGGCAGCCGTTACATGAATGCTGGAAAAGCTTAGCAAGATGCACATTAGAAACTTTTATGAAGATCAAAACTAAATTGTGTTGCACGTGTTATCGATGCCATGGAAAGCATTTCAAAACACAAGGAGGCCTTGTGCTGCCATGAGAAGTCAAGAAATGCCTGCCTTGCAGGCAGTATCACACCATGTACTGAACACAGTCTCCTGCACACACAGCAGCACTAACCCTGCACACAAGCCACGGAGCTCCTGCAACTTCCCTGCCATTAACTTCCACTATTGCCCATTCTAGAACCACTGTTTTCAACCTCCCCTCACCCCTTAGAAGGGCTATCGAAGCTTCACAATCACAAGTCAGGCTCAGTTCAGCCCAACTTAGTGTAAATGCCATTTGTGCTAGCAGGACCATGGAGGCCTGCCTCGCATTACCCGTGGCAGCTACCATGGATACACAGAACACTTTGGGAACCCAGGCTTTGGATCTGGACAAAAATGTGTATGTGCAAATTCAGGGAGACACACTGGTACTCACTCATGGTTTGCATGTGAACATCCAGACTGTAAAACAAACCCCTTTTTAGCTACCTGATTTTGAAAACTTGCTTAAAAACATACCGTATCTTGAGCAGTCACTTGCAAGAGCTATCTCAGGGCACATTGAATCCTTGGGATTTAGGTTGCTGCTGAAGACAAGTGGATGTGTAAGATATTTTTCTTTCTTCAGTATGTTAGAGACAAGTTAGTGTTCTCTAATGAGCCGTGGCTTCATTTCAGGAAAAGCTACTGATGACTTTAAAAGGGACTTTGTTAGCATCCTGTGAAAAGGCTAAGAGATACTTAGATGAATAGTAGCTATCAGTTTTCTTCCTAAAACTAACTCCTAAACATTTCCTCACTCTCTTCCCACAGTCAAGTCTTCTAAGCAGAAAATTTGCTGCAACTGCATGAAAAAAAAGGTGATCAAAACCAAAAAAAAAAAAAAAAAAAAAAAAAAAAAATCAATGGAAAACTCCAAGGAAAGGGATTAAGTAGGTGGTTCTATTTGAATTGGGAACTCTGGAACATAGGTTAATAAACAGATATCCACGGAATGGCTGAAATAAAAAAGAACAAGCAAGCATAAGACCTCTGAGACTCTTCAGTCTGAAAACAAATACACACACATACACACAAAAAAAACCCCACACAAACCAACCTCAGAATCACAGTACTTTCCTCATAAGCACTAATTTTACATCTCCTTCTTAGGAGTAAACAGGCAAAATAAGAGAGAACTTTACCACATCACAACTAAACTCATGAGATATGCTATCTGCTATTGTGTTCCATTTGAACATTGTATTTAGTTACTGCTTTGGGATCAGTGCAGCCCTTTCTTGGGTGCTGGCATTTGAAATTGGGGTGTATTTTCACAGAGAACTGAAACTCACTCCTTTAATTTCATAACACAACCTAAGCAACATCCAGCTCCAAAGTTGTATGTAAGGATATCTGCAAGGCAAACTTATGACCAATGAGTTAATGGTGGTATGATACCAGAAGTGACTTAGAACAAATAATTACTTTATAAGTAATTATAAAGTACTCTACAATTACTTTATAAGAAAAGATGTGCAAATATTTTGCTCTTAGATTTAGAAAAAAAAAAAACCAAGAAACCAGCTGAAAAACATGTGGGAGGAGGGAAAGTATGAACATATGAAATTACTGACTTGGAAATATCTTTCCCAAGAAAACAAAGGGTTTGCTGAAGTCCTCATAGTCCACCACTTACCTGCACAAAACTGCATACACCTCCGTAAGACTGGATACCCAAGGAAACTGACACTTCTATAAGAGACGAACATGTTAGAAAACCAATCAAGACAGACCTTGTAGTAAGTGAGCTCATTTACTGTTACTGCAAATTCATCAAATGAGATCTAAAATCAGAATGTTTCACAGCAACAGAGAACTGTTCTGTAACCACAGGACACTAAGAAAAGACATCCTCTCTTCTGGGTGAAAGACACGCTTTAATTCCAAGCCAAAAGACCTTTCCATCTTACCTTCCATATGGATTTTGTTACAGTCTTGGTGTCTATTAGGACAGGAAACAGATTGTGAATGTTCTTTTTAAACTCCTCATAGCTTTCTGAAAGCAAAACACATGTGGAGAAAGACATCATAAAAAACTGGGGAAAAGCCAATGGTATTGCAAATGAATGAGAGGTGAAGTCAGAGGAACAGTGCACCACTCCAGCAGTTAAGAGCTCAGAAGAGGCAACTAGTGCTGCTGTTTGCTAAGCATTGTGAGTGGCTGGGGTGATGAGTGGCTATTGTGCTTACTGTCCCATCCCCACTGCAAAGGCAGCAGCCTAAGAAGAACAGCTATGTGCTGCATTACCTGGAAGTGGCATGTAGAACTTGTCATGAAGATGCATAATGTCCATGAGCATGTTGTGTCCCACCAGAGGCTACAGGAAAAACAAACATAACAGCCCATTGGAGCATATTTTTGAAGAGAGCTCTGAGATAACCAACTTTAGACATGCTCAGCAGGCTGCAATGCTCACAGGACTACTGCTTTCAGGAGACCAGACCTGTGGACTCTCTGAGGAGGGTGTTTGTTCAGCAGTGTTCTATTTTCAGTGGATGTCAGGAGCTAGGTGGATTCTCATTTCATCTGAGCACTGGTAAAATCTTCCATCAATCAGATTTATAAGCTCACTCACAAGGGCAGGTACAGCCTATGCACATCATCCATAGTCTCCTGGAGCTGTAATTCATTTAATAATCTCCATACAGAACATAACAATTGCCACATGTAATCACATCAATGGTCCAGTAAACTAATCTGTTACATACTGAAAAGCATAACTTGCCCAAAAGGCAAGAACCTACTCAAGTTTCTTCGATGGTGACTCATGCTGTGTAACACAAAGATTTTTAACATTGCAGACTCCTGCATTTTCTCAAGTGAAGTAAGAATCACATTGCAGAATGGGCTCTGGCTCCCTCTACCCTGGCTGCATTTGGTTTGCAGGAGGAGTAGTAGAAAAGTAACAGGGAATAATTGTGTTTGGATCCACAACTATAAGCATGCTTTGGGAGTGGGACCTGGTCAGTAAGATGCAGTGTTTAATAGTCATTTTTTCTCAACATGACTGCAATCTAAGAATTCATCTCAGTTTTACTGACAAGAGAATGATCACACTGAATTACTTGAGTCATTTAATACAAATTACTACTTTATCTTCTATCATCCTTCTACATCCACCAAAACTGGAGCTAAAAAGTGACAATAGGGATAAATCATTTTACCTTCTTGGCTTGAACAAGTATCTGGAAGAGGTTGGTGAAGCCCCGGGCAGACAGGAGAATGAGCTCCTTCTGGCAGCAGTCATAAGGAGAGTTCTCCAGAAGCTGACGACGCTGGGGACTCACTTTTTTCACCATCATCTGAAAAGAGCAGTCATTGGGTATCCCAGCCTAGTGTCAGCTAGTTGCATGTACACTGCTTACTGGCATTCAGTAATGCTGAAGACAGATTCACCTTCCAGGCTACGCAGAATGAAGAAACAGTGCATGCCCTGGGACCTCAGGACTGTTCCACTTCTCTTCCATATGGAGATCATATGGAGGTGCCACTCATCACCCCAGCCACTCACAATGTTTAGCAACAAAACCCAGAAATGAACAGCAATCGAAAAAAAAACCCAAACCAAGTCCCCAAAGGCTTATGCTTCAGGTGAGAAAGCCAGGTAAACCTGTCACTCTACAGACACTGGTTACCAGACAAAGTAATACAAATACAAGATAATATTATTGTAAGCAACTGCCTGCTATCATACTCGCACAATATTTTGAGAAGTCCACAGCCATTGGTTTAATTCAGAAAATATTGCACCAAACATAAGATAGCAATAGCCGATAGCAAAACAGCAAGCTATGCAACAGACTTTCCAAAAGTCTTCAAAGCAACTACATGGCAGAAGGCAGCAAAAGGAAAACCACAATAAAAGGCTAAAACCTGTACATTCTTGTGGAGGTGTTGAAGGAGAGATCTAACAAAGTCTAGAAGCACAGAGAGGGTCCCTCCAGGAGTGCCTCAAGGACAAGTACTTCCAGCTCAAGGCATTTTGTGGCTACATGACGAACAGATACCAAAGTTACTGTTTTCTGGATCTCTTTTCTTGGGATCCCACAATCAACACTTCCAAGACATTCCTTAGTCATTGTTTTCTCCTCCTCCTGGACCTTAGTAAAAGCACAAGCAACATTTCAGAGTCCCTGCAAGAATGCAAGTCCTATCAGTCTGGATAGAAAACATCTTTACAAAAGGTCCACACACATTTCCATCTCACCTTCTTGATTCCAAGAGGCTGTGTCCAAACATTTTGGAGAGCCTGTCTCAGAACCAGCTGAACTTCAAGCATCTGGCAGCCTGAAACCAAAGGAAAACAAAAAACGCACAGTGAGAATTTCAGAAATGCCTCAGCTCCACTATCATATTCCAGAAAGTTAGCACAGGTGGTGAGTAACCTGTTTATTCCCACTGGCATACATATTTCACAATGGGGCTCCTGTTGCTCCATGTATAAGGAAACTAACCTTGAAGGGAGACCTGCCTTTCCCTTCTCCAAGGCTAAGGTGGCAAACAAAAAATCAGATCACCCAGGATTTAAAACAAGTCAAAAGTTGTCCTGATTCAGAGCAATAACAAATTCTCCAGCTGCTGCTGTGCAGAAGCACATAATGGAAGTTACCACAAGCCATGCTCCAAGCACCTAGACATCCACTGCCACTACAGAAGGAACCACTGTCCCAATGGAACAGAAAAGCAGAGCCCAGAGATGAATACCTGACAGGAACTGAGGTGTAGACAGGGGCACAAGAGATGTAAAGGCAGGATGAGCACTGGTGCTTTCCCTCTCAACAGAGCAGTTTAACAGAAGAGGCAGCAAAGGACAGTAGCAGCACCAGGGGTTCAGGAGAAGTGATGAAGCCACTCAGAGCCCATAGGTGCCTGAGGGAGGCACCTTGTTTCATACCAGTCAGATCCTGTAGAATCATGGTCTCTTCTTCCTCTGCTTTAGCTATCCAACAGGTCACTTCATCAATAGCTTTCTTCAGCACATCCCTGTCCAGAGCACTAGAGGACCAGGAGGAAAGAGGCATAGTTTGAGAAAAAATTCTTTACAGGCAGAGCCTTGTATCTTCCTGTGGGAATGCAAAAGCATCACAGTCACCCAAATTCTTCAGACTGTATCCTGTGATCTCAGTCCTCCTTCAGAGAGACCACAGCATGCTGGAACAGCTACAGCAAGCCATTTGGACCGACAGCCTTTAATATTTCTACAAAAGGTGATTTGAGTGAAGGCAAATTGCCAACACAGTACTGAGGAGCCACCTGTCTGAGTGGCACTCACCTGCTCATTTTCCTGCTACCCTCTAAGAGATACTGGTGAAGGATCTTCTCTTGTGCCTCATTCATATATGGGATTCCATCTTTGAGGAACTGAAGGGTGGGAAAAATTCCAGGCTGGTTACTCTCCCCTGGACTTTCTTGTAGTAAATTAGAGAATAGCAGGTGAGCCAGGTCCAAAACTGGCATATACTTGGGTGATGCAGATGTTCCTCATTCTCAGACTGTCCTCTCCAAAAATACAAACTGTAGGCAATCCAAGCTGCATTCTTACATAAAGGAACACGTTTATTTCTGGAGGGAAGGATTTTTGTTAACTGTAATCATTCTTTTCTGCTCTGCTTTTACCTTTCCTTTAATGGGATACTTCACGTGTTGAAATACCACAATACTTCCTGTCTAAAACTGCTAAACAGTGCTCTTACGAGATGACACAGTCTAAATTTTATGGGAAATGTAGCAATACCTAAAAAGCAGATAAACCAAGACTTCCCTACCTTCAGTGCTAGTAAAGACTCCTGCTGAGTTAAGTGTAGTAAGTCTTCAGATCACCAGATACAAGTTTTCTTTTTTTGAGGTGGGGAAATATCTTAGCCTGACAAAGATGAGGTTATTGCCTGTATGGCAGTTCAGAAAAAACAGCACATACTCTCCCTGTTGATAATGAACCTACCCATGCATTCATACTATAGCAAGATCCCATTTACCCCAGAAATGTAGCATTTAGGGATATTAATCCTAATTTCTCCTGTAATCACACAGACTTCCTCTGTTCTAGATATCTGGCAGAGAGATTACATACCTTATTATAGTCAAAGCCATAATGAGACAGGAACTGAATGCTAGATGCAGAGAGGGCAAATTCGACATCTGTAAACCCCCATGTTGAAGGAAAGAGAAAGAAGTTGTATGAATGCACCACATACCTATAATGAAAAGAAAAACCTCTCTAGAAAATTGTTATTGGAAGTTAACTCCTCCCAAGAGAGAGAATAAAATTTCAACTGCATTGTCTTCATTGTAACAGAAAACTGCTTTTTAACTTACTTGTTTGAACTTTCATTTGAGAATATTGCCAGCCCTGCAAGAGAGAAACCTCTGTTGAAATGGCAGTGTTTAGCTGGATGTCTTGAATACTAGGTAAGGGATGTGGGGATCCCCTGATGGAGTGCATATTTTCCATTCACTAATGGCACAGTGTAAATCATTAACAGCATTAGCTGCCAAGCCACTCCCCAGCTCCCTGAGAGCTGAACAGGGACAAGCTTTCAGTGCTAAGTGGGAAAAGGAGTCAAGTTCAATTAAACAGCAAATAGATTGAGCAATGGATGAGAAGAGGTGATTTGGTGATAGAAGTCTCCAACTATGCATACACAGGTCTGTGGGTCCAACTACACTACAGAAGCATTTGAAAGAAGCTAGGCACCACAAAAGACAGAAACATAATTTTTACTACTTAGGCTTTGGGGGTTGGGTTTGTTAGTCAGTTTGTTTGGGGTTATTTCCCTATTATTCCCCGAAAAACACACTAGTGGTAGGACAAAGGGTAACAGCTTTAAACTGAAAGAGTGTAGACTTAGATTAGACATTACAAAGAAATTCATTACTGTGAGGGTGGTGAGACACTGGCACAGATTGCCCAGAGAAGCTATCCCTGGTAATGTTCAAGGCCAGGCTGGACGGGGCTTGGAGCAACCTGGTCTACTGTAAGGTGTTCCTGCCCATGGCAGGGGTTTTGGAACTGGGCAAGCTTTAAGGTGCCTTCCAACCCAAACCATTCAGTGATTCTATTAAGATCTTACATATCCTAAAGCTTTGAACAATATTTTAAACAGTTTTGGAGCTGATTTCTTGACCTCTAACTGGTTCTTAACTGTCAATAACCCACTACCACCACTACAGAACCATTCTTGTGTTTTGGATTTGGTTTTTTTGTTGGTTTTGTTTGTTTGCTTGTTTTTTGGGTTTTTTTAGAAATATAGAAATATTAGCCTTCATTTTCCTCTGATAGTCTCCTTACTCATACACTATATCAAATGACACAACTTTGAACAGGAGCTCCTGTCATCTACTTCTTGCTTGCATCCTCTGTTTTAAAAGCCCTGTATTTGTACCTGCAATCTTTAAATACTAACTTTAGACAAGTAAAAATATATGGCCCACCTGCCTTTATATTATTTACAATATTAAGAAGGTGATAATATTAAACACCAGAAGGGGGGAATGCAGCAAGTAAATGTCTCTGTAAGGAGGGAATTAAGACCAGAGCTACCTGCAGTGCCTGACAGCTGGCAAAAGGCCAGTTACCACTGAGATCTCAGGAGGCTATTGCCTGTGTCAGAGCAGCACTTACCAAGCTGAGTAACGGTGAAGTGCTGCACACTCTGCTTGGCCTTCAGGTACCGCTCCACAGGGGAATCAAACAGGCTAGGAACAGAACCAGAACTGGAGGAAAAGGTGTGGAAACAAGGTCTGCAACACACAGGTAGCTCACACAGAGCTAGAGCAGCAAGCATCCCTCCCATTTGAAGTCTAGCAGCTTTACCTGAGCTTGTCAATTTGCAGGGAAGCCGAATGTAAGCCAGTAAACTCCATATCAAAGGCTGTTGAGGTAGAAAGAACACACACACACACAAAACCTCACTATACATCAAAATGAAGCATGCATTTCACCAGCATCAGAACAAGGATCTCCAAAACATGTCTCTTCACAATAACCTCTGTGTGAAGAAACCTCCTGCTCCCTCATCCCAGTGACAGAAGGATGGCCGGGGTCACCCACACCACCTCCTCACCCCTGGATTATGCCTCCGGTAACTAACACCCCAAGCCCCCCACCCAGCACCACAGAGAGGGCTCACTTTCCAACCTCTGCTGCACCGCTTTAAAACAAACAGTGCACAGCAGCGCCATTGTCTGCTGAAATACACCTCAGTACCGCGCCCCTTCGGCCGGGCCGAGGGTACCGGTACGAGCCGCCAGGCACCCTCAGTCCCCGGCTCACCCAGGAAGGCCGCTCGGCGGACGCGGCCCCTCAGGCGCGGGAGACTACTCTCGAAGTCGGCCGCCCCTACGTCCATAATACCCCGCCCGCTGCCCCGGCCCACGGCTGGCCTTAAAACAACAGGGAAAGCAGTGCCCTTCGGGACGGCAGTGCCGTGAGGGGCCGGGCAGTGCGCAGCCAACAGGCGGGGAGGCTTGGCTGAGGGAGGCGGTCCGCAGGGCCTGGCCCATAGGCAGAGCAGACATGGCTGCTGTTGGCATCCTCATCCTCCCTAAATCCAGATCGCACAAAGCCCATCGCCGTCTATGCACTATTAGATAGGATGAAACAGCACCAACTAAGACGACCTGCTGGAGCAGGTCTAGAGAAGGACAATGAAGCTGGTGAAGGGTCTGGAGAACAAGTGCTATGAGGAATAAGTGAGGAAACAGGGGCTGTTTAGTCTGGAGAAGGTTCAGGTGAGACTTTACCACTCTCTACAACTACCTGACAGGAGGTTGTACGGAGGTAGGGGTCAGTCTCTTCTCCCAGGTAACAAGTGGTAAGATAGGGGAGGCTTAGATCATATATTAGTAACAATTTCTTTACCAAAAGAGTAGTCAGGCATTGGAACAAGCTGCCTAGGGAAGTAATGGAGTCTACAAACACTGGGCCACAGGCACAGAGCTGCACCAGCCTGCCTGGTTTCTGAACCCCAGTGCTGCTCCTCCAATGGGCTCACACATGCTGTGGGGATTGCAACTGGATGCAACCAGAGCCTGGATGCAACCAGGAGCTCTGCCCATCCCTCATGGAGGCAGGATGGTGGCATTGGTCTGCAGCCAAGCAGCGGGCACACAGGGAGGGAAAGGGGCTTCTTACTCCCCACAACTGGCATTTCTGCAGCCTCCCTCCTGGATGGATGAGGTTTAAGTTGTTAGAATCCAAGGGCTGCAAGAAAGCTGCAAAGGTAAGTTAGGAGAATTTAATCTTTTCACCAAGTTTAGCGCCTAACTGTATTACAGGTCTAAAGAGTTGCATAATGACTGCATTCTGCTAAATCAGACCAGCAGTGTACAGGGATCAAATATCTAACCATTTGCAGAGTTCAGTTAGAACAAACACAGTATCAAGTACTAAACAGAAAATGCATTTTAAAGTCACTGAACTATGAAGTAAATTCTGTTAATCTATCAGGCTGAACTACAGTAACAGTTTATTCTAATCTTAAAGGTGTTGATAATTTTAGAATCAAGAATGACACATTTCTATCTGTTTAAAAATATTTTATTATGAGATGCCATATTCAAGCTTTTCCACCTCTGAACCTTCACCGTGCCGGCGCACACACACCTGAAGTGACCGTCGTCCCTTGTGAAGCTTTCCCAGTGCTTTCCATTTTACTTATAGATTCTCTGTGGCTCACGCAGAACGACACCACCTTCCTGCATAGCTTTTTCGAATTCCTGAATCTTGTTTAAAAGAGGGAGATAAGTAATAGCAAGGAAAGCCATTGAGACCAAAGTATCAGTAGAGACATGCAGCATGCAGGAACAGAGGTAACAGCCTCACTGAAGCATAACAACAGAACTGCAGCTTATCAAAACTACCTTTTTGAGTGTCACAAGAAGACACTGTCAAGCACAAAACAAAAACTAATGGTGAAGAGGTGTAAAATTAATGCTTAAAAAGAAAAAAGAGCCAAATAAGTGTAAGGAGATGGTACTTGCCGAGTCACAACGATATTCCCAGGGGATAACAGCTTTAAAGTTCACAAAGTTGATTCCTGCTTCCAAACAGCGCTGTGCCATTACACGCCCAAGGTTTTTGCATGCTGCTACTCCCTTGGGACTGTATAGATGTTTCTTTATGGCCCACTCCCGGGTAGAGGCAGACAACACAACATCCCCGTTAGAGCGCTCAACAAAGGCTTCTACATAATGCTGTGTCCGCTCAAGCCGTAACCTGAGTGAGAGAAAGAACTAACATGAGATTATCATGTCTTTTCCAGATGTAATGAGAGACATTAAATTCTTAAATACATAAGTGACTCACTTCATGAACTAAAAATTAATATACTATGACTATTAATAATGAATTGAAAATACTGCTTTTGTTATCTAGGGTTTTGCTTATTAGGAAATAAAACAGGACTTGTATTACCAGTTCGAGAGAGTGAAATTCCAAGAACAACTTCTCCCCAGTTACTCAGGTGCATGGTTCTACACTGCCCCACACCAGCAGTCCCTCCAAACCAAGCTACACAGTATGGTACAGGTATGTGTGAGCTGGATAAGGGACCTGCTTTAGCAGGAATGTAACATCAGGTATGCTATGCAGTCTTTTAAAGGGTGGCACTTACACAGCAGGAAACAACTTGTCAGGATTGACACGTGG
>JBCJKH010046415.1:0-14692 GCA_039877255.1 Loriculus beryllinus | reverse complement strand
TCATCCTCGTGGCCCTCCTCTGGACTTGTTCCAACAGTTCCATGTCCTTTTTATGTTGAGGACACCAGAACTGTACATAATACTTCAGGTGAGGTCTCACAAGAGCAGAGTAGAGGGGCAGGATCACCTTCAACCTGGTGGTCACTGGAGAATTACACAAGCTACTTTCTTCTGGAGAGTTGAATTACCTCAGACCTTCCCAGATAGTATGAAACTCTTCCGTAATTTCATGTGTGTGATCTGTGACCACCATTAATCATGTGTATAAGCATCGTAGTTGCTTTCCACTGTTGTCCCATGTCACTGAATTGCTGATCACCAAGGCCTGTTGATGTCCTCAGCATTTCATATGTAACGGCATTGGAGTCATTGCCCAGTCTGCCTAATTGCTGGCAAGGCCAAATGTGGGGCACTTCCCTTTCCCTCACTCCCACCCTCCAGAGAGTAAGAGCTCAGACTGGAAAAATGAGTGTACATTGTTACAACTGAGATAGAAATTGTGTTCTTTCTGCTGCTATCCCCAACGGAATAAGCCAAGTTAATTGTTTTGGAGATGTGGGAATGTAGATTTTTTAATATCATACTTCATTTTCTTCTTTCAGAAAGTAGTTAAATAACTCTTGGAAACTAAATTATTTGGAGTGCCCTGCATTTAAGAGTTTTATGATCCTTAATGGATCTTAGATTGATCTAACTTGATCTTAGACTACTTCTCCCATCGTTTTATTCCTTTCCTTTAGCACCAGACTAGACAGCACTGAACATGCTACATTGCTAGGAGAAAAATTCTTTGGAGAGGAACCTAGTTTACTGTGAAGATGCTGAGATGCTCCTGAATACTAACAGAAAAAAAAGAGGGGGGAAAGTGTGAAGAAGAAAAAAAGTTGTGAAATGTGTTTGTCTGTGTGGTCCTTGAAAATGGCAGTGTAGTTCTTCATTTTGTCTAGCTATTACTGAATTCTCCTGAAACACCAGTGGTACTCATAGTGGTGTAGGTTAGTAGTTCTGCCTTGTTCATATCAATGGTCTTGTAAACACATAGGTGTGTACTTTACTCTTGCCAGGTAACTAACTCTACCTAGTAAAAAAGTGTTCAAATGCATTTCCCAAACGTTATAGTTCATCCTCATATTCCGTGAAGTAGAAGATACTTATTTGGTACCCTCATTCACTAACACCTTCATGCATGGTCCTTTATACATCTTGCAAGAGAACAAAGCAGTTCATCAGACACGTTCACCTGCAGATCTCATTCTTCACTGTGTCTCAATGGAAAGACTTAATGCACAAGGTCTAAATATAAAAAAAGTTAGAACTATCATTCTCATTTAACAGAAATTACTAATGAGGAAATTTGGTAGAAAACTACTGTTCTAGGTGATAAAATTCAGAGTTGTTCTACTGCACCAGAAAAACACCAAAGGTTGGCCACAAAGTAAGTAACTACTGAGAAGACAGGAGAGATGGATATTCTGTGCCTCCTGTTACAACTTTTCCTCAATATTTGCAAGTAGCTTTGAAGGGACAGTAATTTGAGGTTTATTGTTTTTATTATTATGATTATTATTCATACTGTTGGTTTTTAATTCTTAACCAGTTGGAAAGGAAAATAATTTATTTGTTAATTTTTAACATCAACTTAACAAATTTTTCATAGGCTGAGATTTTGGTGCTCTTACACAGCCTTATATGCACTTAAGAGGTCTTAGGGGTTAAACAGACCAGCTTAGTTACATATCTAGAATGAAAAGCTAAATTAACCAGTCCCTTAAGTAATCTGACTTCTTGAAAAACATAGATGAGGGTTTTTTGTAATTCAGCCTTTTCTCTTGAAAGAGTACTTTTAAATGGCAAAATAAGCAAGTAAGAAAAACCATCTCTGACCTGTGTTCAGCCCTGATGGCTTCTTACTATGTTGCCTGTGAATCAGGAGGGTGCCCCGGGGTTTATCACCTCTGAGCATACACACAGCACATCATAAATCTGCTGCCCACGCGGCCCAGAGACTGGATCCATCCCCATGGGCCTGGCAGGGCTGCGTGGTGGCATGGCTGCTTTGCCATCACTCCAGGGTAGATACACCGCAGCTCTTGTCTTGCCTTGACCTCATCCTCTCCTGCCGTGAATGGAGATTTCAGAACGCTTTGTTCACAGCCTGGTTTGTTCACTTCCTTTAAGGCCAGATCCTGCTCACTTGGCAGCACTAAGCCAGGGCTGTCTCCAGCTCTCCTCACTGCCCCATACCCTGCAGGCAGGCAGGCAGAATGGCTTTGAATCAATGCAAGCGATCAGGAGACTCCTCGATAGTATTTCAGCACAAAGAGCCCGCCATCAGCTACATGCCATGCTGGAGCCAGCTTTAAAACACCATTTTGCATACAAATAAGTTTTAACTGGTGGCGGAGACATACCTGACATAACTGCAGTACTGAGTTACTGGGGCTGTTTGCACTGAGCAGTATCAAGTATCCACTGCACAATGTGTCATGGGGGCCTGTCCCACGCCTTTTTGCACGAGGAATACTGGATCATGTAGCAACTCCTATCCTGGACGTGCATGGAGAGCAGGATGAGCAAGGTGTGGAGGAAGGGAAGCCTTTGCCTGTGTAAGATATTGGGGCACCAGCAAAGTGTGCTGGGTGGCCTTTCTGTGTGCAGTAATATAACAAGCATAGCAAGAGTTATTTGTCGAGTTGAGAGGGATCATATTTTCCATGGGGAACCAATACCCAGGCCAGTATTCTGTAAAACCTGCCAAGGATAGACAGAAAATAAATTGGAAGGAAAGATGGGTTGTAGCACAAATGAGTCAAACACTGTTTCAGGTCACTGTTTGAAGGCTTGTTTTAGCATCTTGAAGCAAGAATTCACGTGTTTTATTTTTAGCTTGCAAAATAAGAGTTATTTAGTGTTCCTTTCTGTCTCATCTCTGGAAATGTTCTCACTGAGGAAAGGTCTGCAGTCTTGGAGCTGGTTAACTCAGGACTTGCCTGCCTGTGAAAATTTATCTTTGCAAAGGGGAATTACTGAAATTGTTTTTCTCCTATAAAATTTTAAGTGGAACTGATTCCAAACCCCAGAATCAGTAGAGTGTTAAAATACTTTCTTGCTGCTGGCGGTGACTTGTGTTTCACAGTATATAGTTGGGTGCGTTTTGCTTTCAGGAAGTCAAAAGCCTTTTCAGAGTTTCATTGTGGCATTGCTTTTGTTGCCATTTGCTTTTTGGCTCCTGTTAAATTATATGTAGTTCAGTTGCTTAAATATTTCTAAAAGAATATTTCCTTCCAGGGTTTTAACACTATTGCTGTAACTGGGCCTTAAATCTCTAAGCAGATATGGGGTGGAGCTATTCACGTATAGTTAGTGCTGAATAAACCTCTCTCGTATTTCCCCTCTCTCCTCCTTCCTGGTCTCTGAATTTAAGTGCAATGGCTCATGCTTTAGGTTCCTGAAAGCCAATGAAATATTTATGATACTTTATTTTCCAGCTGTTGAGTAATGAATGGGGTTGCAAGATGTTGCTGGTCAATGCTCAAACCTCTTGTCCACCTCTTCCTTGGTGTCAACAAACATCTCTGATGCATCTTAGTCTCCTTGCAAGACTGCTCTTATTTTCCTTGCTTTTCTTTCTTGTGAAAGAGCAGAAAACGTTGAGATGAGTGCTCATCTTGCTGAAGGAGTAAGACAATCTGCAAAGGATGTATTAAAAATAAAACAGGAAATCAGTGATTATCAATTGATAGCAAACGCATCTCTGCAGATCTTCACAGTGATGCCTAATGATAACAAAAAGAGAAGCTCTGCATCTGGGTAGAGTAATTTCTAGATATTTGTAGTATCTTTCCCCCTCATTGGGGCATGGGCTGTTTTTATTGTAAGACCTAAGTCCTGTAAATATATTAACAGAGGCCTAATGTTGCTTGTAAACAGCTTGTGTTGAACAGAGATTAAACAGGTATCGGGTTAAAAGAAAAGAGGGAAAGTCCTTTCTTGTGCATTTGCAGTTTGCTGAAGTCAAAGGCAGCATATGGCAACACTGGCAAGGAAAAAGTCACGCCTCTGAGAGACTCTTCGCTAGCTTAAGGAGTTAGTAATTGATTCCCACCCTCATGAAAGAAAATTACTGGCATCCCTGTGCCGAGTGCCGTGCGTGTGGGTGACGGGAAATAAAGCTTCCTCCAGACCTGGCCACCTGCTTGAGGAGCAGTGATGACAGTGGGAGGGAAATCCATTTGCTGGGAGCATTGATTGATGTCTGTTTTCACTGCCGGAGGGGAATCGACTCTCTGCTGCACTGCGAGCTTCTCCTTTGTGCATCTCCTTTCCCCTTGAGAAGAGCAGAGAGTGTTTATTTGGACCTTGCTGCAGAGGAGAGGGAACAGCCTGCACACCTGCCAGGAAAGGGAATCCTAAACGACTGCTCCTGCTCAGAAGAGATTGGGACTTGGGCCAAACGTTTCATATGTGGATGATTAAAATTAGACTCCTGCATCCATATGTACGTTCTCATTTTGAGAACACTGCCTGGCTTCTTTTCTCTCCTGCTTTTTATGTAGTCTCCTAATGCGTGAATGCTTCCTCCTTTCCTGCAGCTCTGACAGTGGCGCATGTACTCAATGAAAGTACGTTTATCTTTCTCCTCTGTAATCATACCTGACCACAGGCATGGGAACACAGCTTCTGTCTTTCATTTTCCACTAATATTCCCTTGACAAGTATCTTTCTGAAAGGAAAAAAAGTTATAATCTCTTCCTTGGAAAAGCAGCCAAGTATGGAAGTGGACTTGGCTTTCTGCCTCTTCCTCTGTGCTTCTGCCTGAGCAAACCAAGACCTTCCTGAAACCCACACTCACTGATCTGAAGAGGTCCAGGTCTGTCTGGAAAGGCATCCCAAGACAGAAGGATAGAAGGTTGGCAGACTGTCACAGCCGTCAGTGTGCTTGTCTGCAGTCTGTTCTGTTCATGAGCACCAAAACCACTGAAACAGTAAGACAATGAGTGCATGGGTGCATGGTTTCCGATTGTGAGGGATGGAGACTTGCAGTGAGCCACACAAAACTGTTGGTGCAGGAGAACTTTGTGCCAGATTTCAGCTTTTTGTGTCCTGTCAGTTGGATAAGCACATGGAGATGCTTATCATCATTAGGCAGTGATTTGTTCCCAAGAGCTCTGAAGCATTCAAAGAGCCCAGTACTTCCAGAAATAAATCCGTATGTTTCAAAAGACTTTGAGTATTTTTTGATGTTCCCCTCTTAACAGCTTTTCTTAGGAAAAGGAGGAGACTTCCTGGAATTAGTGACTGCTAGGAAAGCCCTGTTAGTGCTGCTGTTTTATAAGCAGCCAGGTGTCTGCATCCTGCTTCATGCTGTGTACCCTCTGCAGAGTCTAAGGGCCACAGTGGAGAGAAGCTGGGGAGAACTGTATTTCCCTGAGTTCTGATCAGTCAGGTCATGATTCTGCTTCAAAGAGAGAAATCTTTCTTTGCCTTGTGGGCAAGGAGGCAGCACAGCCTCCATTGTGCCCTGTGGGCCTGCTCATCACCCTGCTAGTTGCAGGGCTGTCCTGGGACTGGCCCTGTGCCTGTCCTGGGGAAAAACCTACTCACACAGGAACGCTGAACTATTTTCCATGTAGGAGCACATCGTGTGTGGTGAGTCAAGGCTCTAGTTCTCCTCACCTGCTCCCAGCTGGGGCTTGGTGCACAGGAGCTCCCTGCGCTGTGTTTCCTTTTCCATGGAAAAACTCCAAGCTACTGGGTACAGGCCAGGGCAGAGAGAGGAGGCAGCTGATGCATTCCCTGTTCTTGCCCTAACATGGAATGAGGACATGGCTGCAGGG
This sequence comes from Loriculus beryllinus, assembly GCA_039877255.1. Lineage (NCBI taxonomy): Eukaryota > Metazoa > Chordata > Aves > Psittaciformes > Psittacidae > Loriculus > Loriculus beryllinus. The sequence goes on along the minus strand of JBCJKH010046415.1, from coordinate 8,855 downwards.
CACACCCAGATATAAAAGTTTTTTTTTTCTAATATGAAAACTAAGAACAAAGCACCTTGTATAGCAAAACAAAGTTTATAGCTTGCTTCAGCCTGGAAAAAGGCTTTTCAGAGCAGATAGTGCTGGCGTTGTCTCCTAACAACCCTGCAGTGTTTACTGGAGGTAGTTTATCTCAAGCTGTCTTATTCGTTCCTGAATATTTTAAGTTGTCTTCCCAGACCTGCAAAATTAAACAAAAGCAGTGACTTTATAACAAAAATCCCAATAAAAACTCAAGTGAAATTCATACATCTTTACAGCGCAACTCCCAAAAGCATGCCAGTCATTGCAGAGAACTTGCAATTTATAATAGCCTCTAAGCATCTCCGCCCATCAATAAGTTTTCTTGATGGTGGATGAGGCACAAGTATATATTTGAGTTATACTAAACGGCATTGTTAACATTACAGATGCAAATGTTTACGGTATACAAGCAAGAGGACAACGTAAGTATAAAAGAAATTTCCAGAATTATTAAGGTGCTGTTATTGTCATTAAAGCATTGGCAACTGGGAATAGGGGAGTAACCTAAAGACATGCCCCAGAGAGCAGATGGGGAGCAGGACTGAGCAGTTACACATTGCTGGCTATGGGATCTGAACTGTCTATACATGCATAGCCCCTGACAGGACCTCGTGCATATAGGCTCTTGTGTGGGGATGTGGGGGCAGCCTGTCCTCCCACAGCCAAAAGGGAAAGCAAGAGTCATCGCATTAAGGAGAGAGGAAGCTGGAAGTGATACACAAAGGAAGGAAGTCTTTTGAGAATCAGGTTTCACTGTTTCAACAACTTAAAAAGAAGCTTGTTTATAGTAATATACTGTTTGTAGGAGGTGTGTGTCTGTATAGATATGTGTGTATATGCATACAACGAATGTGTATAGAAGGAACTTTCACTGTGGTCTGTCAGCCTTAAGTACATTGCTTCTATTTCTTAAACTCTGTGACTTCATTTAAAATAATAATAAAACAAAGACATTAAGAAACTCCCAAGGTAGAGAGTGTGCGTGTGCGAGGGAGTATGAGCAACTTATCTTCACATTTAGCTGGAGCCTTGGTATTGTCAAAGCAGCTGAATCACTGCCTGGAAGCTGCCATCTTTGCCATGGTGATAATTTGACAGCATGCCAACACTGCTGCCTACTGTCTCTGAAGAGCTGACCTTGTAACAACATCAACACTCTCTTTGGCTTTTGCTGACATACTGTAGGCTCTGGAAACTGTTTTCAAAACAAATATATAATGAACTATTGTGCTTGTAAAAGTAATTGTGTTTCCATCCAGCAGACTATTTTAGGGTGTCTCACCTGCCAAAGGGCAAAGCAAAGGAACAGGCAGGGACGAGGATGTGGCTTTTCAGATAAGTGAAAGGCTCGCTGTGCACAAGAACCATGGGAACCAAAAGTAACCTTCACAAAATCAGAAGTTAATGGTAAAGTGGCTTCTCAGTGACTCCTTGTGCTGTTCCGTCATAAACCTCCCATTTCTCAGAGCAAGGACGAGTGAGCGTACCTCTACAAATCATGCCTCACAAGGGCTAAAAGCAGGGAGACCTCTTGATATAGTGCTTGCTCTATGCTGTTGTCTTGTCTTCTTGCAGGCAGGGAAAAGTTACCATCTAAAATACTGATGGAGACCCATCCATATATTTGATATGGAGAAATTATAAATGTCTTGGCTTAGCAGGTGCGATAGGGACACTGTCAGTGCCTGAATATAAAATCATAGACTCAAAGAATGGTTTGGGTTGGAAGAAACATTAAAGATCATCTAGTTCCATCCCCTGTGCTGTGGGCACGGACACCTCCCACTAGATCAGAATGCTCACATCCCCATCCAAGCTGGCCAGTCTTTTTCTTGGCCCCAGTTGTGGAGGATTACCTGAGCACTTTGTATTCCCACTACACACATACGTGTACCAATCTTCACATGCCCTCTGCATGTCCAGTATGTGTGCCAGGGCCCAGCCTGCAAAGGAAGGAGAACAAACCAGACACGGGATTCACCCCACACTTGCTACTGCTTTGATCCTGGGAACCAGTTGTAGTGAAGTGCTGGTACTGGTATTTTTCTTCTTGCTATCCCTACTAAACTAAATGAATATAGCAATTCCTGGTGTCCTAAATGACATTTCATGGAAAGTTTTTGAGATAAAAATGGCCATATAGTGGATGCATGACAGGCTTTCCTTAAAACTGCTATGCAGTGCACAAAACCCATACATATGGTTAGGTAACAGCAGTTTTAATTTTAGGTATGGGATGGGAAAATGCAGTTAGATTAAACCTAGGACTCTGTAGGTTAAGACCAGAATGAAAGATATAGCTAACAAAAGTCTGGAGGCAACATCTTCATGAGACACCCCAGTTTTCACTCCCCCTCAGAGATCTATTTTCAGGTGTTGCCAGAAAGGAGAACACTATAATTTATACCGAGATGTTTCCCCCGGATCCTTCTTAAAGTGCAGTCCTTTAGATATGTTGAAGTCAGGTGAATATTCTACATGGCTGAAGTTCCACTTCTAATTCTTCGTGTAGAAGTAGAAGTTACTCTTGATTTTGCATAGTCAAGGATAAAAATTGTTTTGTTTGCCTACTTTCTAACCTACCTACTTAAAAAGCCTCCAATAAACTACTGACTTCAGCTCCTTCTGACACTTGGAAGAGCTTTAAGCTTCAGTGGGATTTGGCTAGCATGTAGCAGTGTATTACTCTGCCTTTATGTAGAGTTTATATATGGCCAACAAAACTTCAGCTACTGCAGATGAATGTATTTGAGAGAAACAGCTAACAAGTTGGACTTTGCATTTTTTTCCATCTTGGGGTTTTTTTGCAGTTCAATGCTGCAAGTTGGGTTTTTGGCCTGCTTTTCTTCAGGGATTTGTTTCTGACTGTATTGCTAGCACTTGAATCACTGGGTAAAACTGACAAACCGGAAAAGACTGAAAGTGGGATTTTCAATGTGAAAATAACTTGCTGTGGGACCGATTTTCAAAGCTGTAGGCTCTTTGTAATGAGGAATCATAAAATCATAGAATAGTTTGTATTGGAAGGCACCTTCAAAGGTCATATAGTCCATCTATAACTAGATCAGGTTGCTCAGAGCCACATCCAGCCTGGCCTTAAATGTTTCCAAGAATGGGCATCCACCAGCTCTCTGGGCAACCTGAGCCAGTATTTTGCCACCCTCCTTGTAATATATTTCTTCCGTATGAAAGCTGGGTCTGTTAGTCTTCAGGACATCTGAATTGGTGTGCCCTCTCAAATGGGAAGAGGGGCACCTGAAGTTGCCAGGCCTGTTTTATGCTGTCTAGATAGGATAGTCAAGTTTAGCTTTGCAAGGAGCTTTTGTGCCTGAAAAAAACAGGATTTTGTTACTTTAACCAGTGGCATTGCTAGGAGTAGAAATCTGATTGGTCTTCAAGCTGTGGTGGACAGGCAGTGACCAAATCTTCTTAAACATGGCTACTGTACAGGTTCAGATTTGGGAGGGCTTAGGAGCTGGTTGGGTGGGCCTTGTCTAAAGTGTTTGCCCTGACCAAGCTTATCACAGAAATTTGGTGCAAGTCAGCCCCTGAGATACGTCTGAAAGCTCACTTTTCTGTGCAATGAAAATAGGTGTTTTTTCTGACAGTGAGAAAATTGAGTCTTTTAAAGCCTGAAATTAGTTCACAAGCCACACGTTTTATAATTAACACAGCTTTACTCTAAAAGCAGGGGATAGGTTTTGGTGCATTATTTTCAAGTTAAATTTTAATCCCCTCTATAGCAAAAGCTTGATTCTTACAGGCTTGGCTTCTTCTGGATGACTTTCGAGGGGTCTGCAAGCTTTTACTGGCAATGCATGATTTTAGCTAATGGATTCATGAGCTTATGCTAGTTTTTTCCTGTTTGTGTGAGTGGGATCACACAGCACAGACCTTCTCAGTGTGCAGCTCTTAATAACAGGTAAGGAAGATTTCTCTTTCGAAGGACAGAGGAGAAATTATTCCTTGTGAGATAGCTAATTTGGGACTGTCCGAGGCAGACCTGCTAGGATGTCCACCAACTACTGCCTAAGATATGCAGATTACTTTTGAAAGTTAGTATTGCCTGAGTGTTTCTGAAATCAAGGGAGCCATGTATTAGCTGCTCACTGAACAGAGAGTATCAAACTGGACCACAGGAGGAGAAGAGGAAAATGACATGGAAAATAATACTGTAGGTTGAGCAAGGTTTTTTCCTGGTTTTGTGCATAAAAAGTGTTGTTACAGCCATATCTTTTAAGCCCTGAGGGGACAAATCCGTTGCCAAGAAAGAGTTTTACATCTCTGACCGTATGCTGTCTCCAGCCTGCATTCTCCTAAAAATAATCCTGATTTCGTACCTTGGCTGATGGGCCTCCTAGCAGCCACAGTAGGGGTAGCCTCCCTGGAAAACAGGCAGGGATATGTAAAAGCATTGGTTCCACTCTCAAAGAGATGTTGTACATTGAAAGGTGCTAAAACCTAGTAAGCTTATCCTGAGCCCTTTCCACTTAAATAAACAAGTCACTGCTGAATAACAGGTATCTTATTCAGCAGAAGAACAATAATCCCCTTTTTCTTTAAAACAAAGAAAACAAGAAGTCAGTTGGCCGGGGGGGGGGGGGGGGCAGGGTAGAGAAGAAGGATTTGATTTTCTAGTCCATGGGAATATTTGTGAGCCTGAAACGTCTGCTTGGGATGTGTGATGGTCGCTAACAGCCGAGGGAGCATCCCAAGCCAGGTGTCATATTCTCCATTCGATAAGCAGGGAGAAAAGCTGCCCTGAGCTGGCAGCATAGCTCTGGAGGCTGTGGGTCCATCTTCCTGCGCTATCGCCATCGGTGGCAGGTCCCTTCTGCCCCTGACACTCCTCAGCCCTCCTGCTTGTGCTGAGTCACCATCCTCACAGCTCTGTCAGCTACTGCATCTGTTTGGCTCCTGGGAAGCCCTGACACCAGATCTGCTGCCAGAGGAGCAGTAACGTGCAGCTGTGCCCTTTGTGGATGTCAGAGCTTGCAAGCAGCCCTGGGGTGTCGCACATGTATCCATCACGGTACCAGATGTAAGGAAAATACACTGGTGGGCATCCAAAATATTTCCCAGCACAGAGTCATCTGTGGTTTGATGATCTCCTGAGCCAGAGGTGGGATGTCCACACTGAATAGCATTAGGGTATGGTCAGATGGTGGTATGGATGTCTGCAGGCTTTGTGCCCTGAGCCAGGCTTGCTGGTTTGTTGCAAGTGGCATTTTTCCTTTCCATTTTCTCTCTCCAGCAAAATACAAAGAAACTGGTGGAGTTTGATATGTACCTTGTACTCACGCTGCACCCAGGACCACCTAGGCCTGGCTGAGCTAAGTCAGACCTTAAAATGCACTGTGGGTGTATTGGTACCCATAATGCTGGTCAGGCTGTAGGCAGATGGCACCAGAGCAGGCTGCAGCTGTGCAAACACTGACATGGGAGGGAGCATCTCCATGGGGTGGGTTGGCCCTGGCTGCATTCAGGTGCCCACCAGAGCTGCTCTATCGCTTCCCGGCTCAGTTGGATGGGGAGAGAAAATGCAATGCAAGGCGTGTGTGTGGAGATAAGGACAGGGAGAGATCACTCACCAGTTATTGCCATGGGCAAAACTGACTTGCCTTGAGCAGATTAATTTATTACCAATCAAATCAGAGTAGGATAATGAGAACTAAACCCATTCTTAAAACACCTTTCCCCCACCCTTCCCTTCTTCCCAGGCTCAGCTTTACTCCCAAATTCTCTGCTGAGCAGTACATGGGGATGGGGGTTGTGGTCAGTTCGTAACACATTGTCTCTGCTGCTCCTTCCTTCACGGGAACCTCTGCTCCAGCAGCTGGAGCACCTCCTCCCTCCTTCTGCACTGCCCTTGGTGCGTGCAGGGCTGTGTCTCTCACATACTCTCACTCCTCTCTGTGACTGAAGTTGCGCAGGTTTTATTCCCCTTACGTGTGTTACGCCATTGGCACTACCACTGTTGCTGATGAGCTCAGCCTTGGCCAGCAGTGGGTCCATCTTGGAGCCAGCTGGCAACAGCTCTGGTGGACACAGGGAAAGCTGGTAGTAGCTTCTCACGGAAGCCACCCCTGTAGCCCCCCACTACCAAAACGTCACCACACAAACCCAGTACACTCCGTCACGGAGTCCTGTCCTCTGCCATTTCAAGTGATCAGGAAAAAAGTAACAGTTCTGTCACTCAGAAACACATACTGAATCAAGAGTAAAAAGCAAAAGGCCCCTGCCGTAGTGTGATCAAGCAAGTGGCATCAGTGGCGTCCCTCAGCAGGTGTTGGCCACCTTCTCCTCAGTTGCTGTTTGACAGTACAGCACATCAGGGTTCCAGCTCCCAGAGTCAGCCTTGGGGCACCCAACCCGTAACACGAGGGGAGGAGCTGGCAAAACACTGATCCTGCTCTGCAGGCTCAGAGCCACTCAAAAAGCACTGATGGGGTTACCTCCTGTGCATGGTGCCAAGCCAACATAAGCTGTGTGTTGTGTGCTGAGGGGCATTTGACACAAATGTGCTTGTGTGAGCGTCTTGGCTGCAGGTCAGGTTTGTATACTGCTGTCAGTCACAGGCTGCTTAACGGTCATGACATCCTAGCTTCAGCTCGGGAATGGAGAGAGTGGTTTGAGCACTGTGTATATACACACAAGTATCAGATGGATTCTGGGAACAAAACCACACCAAGTGGCAGGCTTCTCTTCAGCTTGTCCTGGGTCTTAAAACCAGCACAGAAATGCTCCCTTTTAAGGATTCACTTAAAGATGTTTTTTTAATGTGATGTAAGATTCCCAGTCTTCCGCATCACACATGAATCAGTGTGTCTCAGCACTGCTGTCTTGGTGGTACACAGTTATACGGCGTATTGGTGGTTTGTTTCTCTCTCCACATCCTACGTTTATGAGGGGTTTCCCCAAAAAAACTAGTATCTGTACTACTAAGCATAGACATTTCTAATCTGACTTGCTTTATCTTGAGAAAATGCTCACTTTGGAAGTTAGCAACCAGTTGGCTCAGTTGTGCTGGTCCAGAAACATCCGTCACCAAAATCACCACTGTGTTCACACTGCTGTGAATAAAGAGCTGGGTCCCCCTGCCTCTGGGTGTGAGCTGGCTCAGTAGGTCTGGCAGCCAAGTGCCCTTTAGCTTTTGCAGAAGAATCATAGTTTTGCTTTCACTCTGGAAAGAAGAAGAATATAACAGGTCTCTGAATGGTGTTTCTTTGCAACTCAGGGGGCTGAGGCAAGGGGAAGCCAGGTTTGTAGGAACATTGTCAAGTGTGATTGGCTGTATTTTTGATGTATAGAGGTGTTGTGTAGCTAGTGAGAAATACAGCAACCACAAAGAGATAGATGAAACTATTGACAGTAAGCAACCATTTTTCCCAAGGGATTTTGTAGTTGCTCAGTTTAGAAATTTAATCTGAAGGGCTGTGATCAGTGAAACGGGCTGTCGATTTGTGCCTTTCCATTTCATTCTTGAGGTGAGTGCATTGGAAATTGCAATAAGACACTGCAAATTACCACTAAGTCCTGTTCTTTTTAGAGGTCCTACATAACAATGTCTACAAAATCCTGTATTATTTAAAGACACTATACAGCAATGCCAGAGCTCTATTTATTGTTCTAGGAAACAAATTTTTCAAGCTGTCAAAATAAGCAAGAAAGAGGTTTTCCCCCAGCACACACATTGTATCTGTAACTAGTGGTCGGAGTGCAGACCTGGGTGAATTCCTTGGGGAATCCTTGCCTTCCTCAGAAGATGATGCCTTTTCATGTCACTTGGGTGAGGGTTAAGTGCTATTGACTGGAAGGAGGAAAGCTGGTGCAGTTGCTTTAGGGAGTTGGTGGAATGTGTAGGCTTTTGGCTCACTTGATTTATTGCTCAATTATTAGACTGTGTACTAACAGTGGTGTGTGAGAGGGATGGAGAGCTATACCTTTCTGCCCGATTTCTATTAACAGTCTGCCGAATAACAGCCTGTGTTAGCAGCTGCTTTTTCCTTTTCATATCCAAGGAAGAAGTGTTTAAAAGCTTTTATACTGTCTGACTTAGGAAGAGAAAGAAGGTACCCTCGTCTCCAGCTCAGCTTTTATATGCAGTCATTTATGTTTTCACAAAGAGCAGTGAAATCCAAGGGATGTTGCAGTACTGGTTGCGTTTTCTTACCTCCTTATTTATGTGGCAGAGAGAGGCTAACTGATGAAACATTAAGGGCTGAATGTTCAGGACATCTGGTGTATCACAGGGAGTGGTGGGTGAGAATCAAGTGATCAATCAGTTTCCCTCACAGATAATCCTGATGTTGGTCCTGGTAGAGGGAGTGATGCCTTTGATTAAGAAGGAAAGGTATTTGACACTATGCAGGCACGCTGCAGGGAGATGTAGTCCACGTGTTATGTGGGATAAGTTAACTGTACTTTTGCATGTTTGCATGGAGTGAGAAATGTGAAGTACTCAGGCTGCTCCGAGCTGATGCTGCAGATGTTGTTACAAGACACAAGGAGCATATGAACTGCAGCTTCTAAGAAAACCTGCATTAAAAGCTGAACTCACTCCAGCTGCGGCTTCTGACCAGCTCTGGGGACTACTGAGAGCTTCATATGAGCATCAATTAATGATCATTAATACAGTTATGATTCTTAGGTGAGGCACATGTGCCTTGAGCCAGACAGGTGGTGTCTCTCAGGGATCGGTGTTGGGACTGATCCTGTTCAACATCTTTGTCTCTGACATGGACAGTGGGATTGAGTGCACCCTCAGCAAGTTTGCCGATGACACCAAGCTG
>JBCJKH010046411.1:0-17809 GCA_039877255.1 Loriculus beryllinus | reverse complement strand
TCTCAACCCCTGAGGGACACCACTTGTTACTGGTCTCCATTTGGGCACTGAGCCGCTGACTGCTACTCTCTGTGTGTGGCCATCCAAGATTAAACATGAAAAATAAAGGAGTTGCTGGATGTGGAAACATTTTTGTTTTCATTCCAGGAGTTATAAATGGCCTTTTCACTGGCCAGTGGAAAGGTGGCATTTGATCAGGCATGGTTTGATAACAGAGGGAAATGATGCCCATTCTCATTAAACAATATTTTTGTTTTTAAACTGTAAGATACTGATTAAACCTTTATCACAAAAATAAAGTCCAGAGACAGCTATACAAGGTGAGTTCAATGTGTGTGTCTTGGTATTGTCAATAAAAGTGCTAGTAAATTTCTCAATATTGCTAATATACGAAAGGTTTTATATTGTGATTTTTAATTTCTACATTTGCTCTTTGCTTAGGTCCTGAGTCACGACAAGACTGAGCCAGATCTCATGGTCCTGCTGGGGCGAATAATGACACCAAACCATGACTTGCGCATACTTGCTGTATGAGCCACAGCTCAGCTAGGAGGTTAGCAGTAACCCAAAGCCAACATTCATTCTGAATGGCCCTGGAAAGGTTAGTGGAATCTCTCTGCTCTACCTGAGATTTGAGGTCTAACCTGCCCCTAAAAATCATAAGTGTTATTCCCAGCGTGATCAGTCATGCTTTTGCTCTGATATCATCAAGGGCTTTGCTTTCATATGTCAGTGTGTAAGGGAAAGACCTGGCACTAGACATAGCTGTATATCATGTTTCAAACCTGTCTTTCCCTTTTTTTTATTCTGAGGCCTAAACAACTTCCTTTAGCTTTAACAGCTTCATTTCTCCTTTGTAAAATGGGAAGGGTCTTTATCAACCCACCTGATGGTGGTACTGTAGGGATTAGGTAATTGCAAAACACTTCAGCTTCATAAAGCAAAATGAAAATGATGGAGGTTTCTTACCTAAACCAGAAAGATCTGGACTCCAAAATGGAGGTTGGCATCAAAAGTTTGGTATATTCTGCTATATTGCCCACATCGTAAGAGCTCCCAGAGCCAGAATTCTTGCTATTTTCATATATTTATTGGTATATGATACAGGAAGTTGGTTCCTACTCCATAAAGAATCCATATTTTGTGTTCTTCAGATTTGGACAGCATAGCCACATCAATCTGTTTGAGCTGACCTCCTAAGGAAACTAAAAGCTAAAAGATGAGTTTCACCTTGACTTGCGCTAACAAGTATCTCTGCATGTAACTGGTTGGCCATGGTCCATATAACTCTGGATCTCTCTCCTTGGCTGCTTCCATGCATTCATCTTACGGTAAGGCTGCTGGTACTACAAAGATCCAGTGCTTTTACTGTTTCACACCCTCTTTTTGTTTGCACTGTCATTGTTGATGGGGGGCTAGTTGATGCAATTCTCATTTCTGGGTATTTATAAATATGTGTTTCTGCAACCTACTTTTAAATGTGCACCAGTAATATATGTGGAGACCTGTGTAAATAATTGTCAATTTCAGAAGATCCCAGATTTCCACAATGCCCTTTTGTCAGATGTATGGTTTTGATTGCAGACTGTTCTCTAGCAGACATGTTTCAATACTTGGAACTTACAAGTTACACTGGCTTTTCTTTTTCCCCTTAAAAGGTTGGTTATGTTTGCAAGTACAACAGCAATGGGTTATGCATTCAGTTAGATAAACTAGATAAAGTTAGATTAAAACTGTATTTCTTGCAATGAATTTCTCAATACAAAGCTGAAGAAAGCTATTTCTTGCAATAGCTTCCTAAAACATTGCTCTAGATAGCTGGACTAAGCAGAATATGTGATTTTGCTTTACTTCTCTGAGGAAGCTTAGAGAAGCAAGCTAGCTTGCTTATTTTCCTAGCTTACTTGTGGAAGATATGAGTTGCTGTGCAGGATTCTCCAAGCCAAACCCTTTTCCCTGATGCAACTCTGATGACTTACCTAGTTACTTAGGAATTGAAGGAAATGGGATGCTCAAATTAATCACATGGTCAGAGAGATGGAAAGACTCCCATGGAAAAGGGCTGCTGTTCAGTCTTCATCTAACAAAATCACAAAAATATCTCATCCAGTTCAGCACCTGTTGAACATCAAGAGGAGTGTAACCATTAATGCATCCTTGCTGCTGCCTTCTAAACTGGCTGTAGCAGAACTGTAGCTGTTACCTAACTTGTACTTGAGTGCCTAGCAGGGTGCAGTAAGTGGAGACTTTCTATAAATTACAGTAAGGAGCTGGAGAGATATAGGAGGAGGGCTGCAGGCTGCTGCCTGGCTACTTGCCAGTCAAGAGGGCAGGCAGCTTTAGCAGCAAAAGGTCAGAGGCATGTCCATCCCCTTGCCCTTATTTTAATATGCACATTAATTCTGCAGCTGTCAGTTTTGATTTCCCCAGGATCCCCACTCAGCACATCACATGCCAACAAGCCAGCTAGCTTAGGGTAAGGAGCTACAGAGTCCTGCAAAGACAAGCTTTCAATGACACAATATTGCCTCCCCTACAGAGGGAGATACTTTTCTAGCATTACAGTTCTTTACCTACGTGTTTGACCCTCTCTGTATTCATAATTATAGCAGGTTATATATTCTCTTGTATCCAAAAATCACTGTGACCAAGCTTTCATTTCTGTGAACCAAAATTCCAAGTTATGTTGCTGGCAACTCAGCATCCTGTGGCTGAGAAGTTTACTGAGCCATGCAAGGACTGTTGAAAACTTTAAGTACATCTCAACATTACAGACACACATACTGAATGCTCTGCCTGCTTTATAGAAACAGTGTGCAACAAAGATGTGAATTTGTCCCTTTATCTCTTTCATCTGTTTAGGAGATGGGAGTGTCACAGTTGGGACTCTACAACAGGAGGCTCTTTCTTTAGCAATATAAAGTTACAGTGTCAAAAAGGTCCTAGACATTGAAACCAGTTTGGTCTGTGTTTTCATGGAGGACACACTTCAGCTATTCAGGATACCTCTCTTCAAAGCTTTAATTGAAGATATCAATGCAATAATGCATAACTTTTACAGCCCTGACATTTTCTGGAACTTGTAACATATGGGTTAGCGTCTGTAGCTCTTTGTGGGTCCTTGTGAATAAAAACCAATTCTGTGCCTGAAGTGAAGTGAGAAGGCCAAGAAAGATAGTCATCATTTCCCTAAGGACTAAATTCTCCTAGCTTGGACTATTAGGGATGTATGCCATCATCTAGATGTGTTGTAGCTGTATATTAGCTGGCCACTGTGGGTGCTTAGTGGCTTGCATTTTGCCCAGGCTTGTGGGCTGGTGCTGAAGACCTCATCCTACTTACAGCAAAGTTAGATATGAGCCCTGAGGTCACATGTAGGCTCAAAGTGTGGCTTAGTAGGAAGAGGAGGGTGATTGCCCATCCTTTTCAAGAAAGATTTTTCCTCTTTTTGGTGGTCTTAATTTTCTTCCATTGTGCTTTTAATTTTAAGTGTCTGTGTTTCTTAATTGAAATGTGATATGCTGCACCATGACTCAGTATCAAAGATTTGAACTCTGGTAGTGATTCCTAAAGGAAAATAAAAGTGCAGCCTGTATTGCTAACTAACATGCAGTAGTCTTTTGACTCAGCCTCCATATACAGCCGAAGTGAAATCATTCATATACTACATGCAGGTACCAAGCTGAAAATGTGTTTTGGGAGCACAGCTTTGCAGCACAGGCGCAGTAAAAACACACAGCGGTTCTCCTCAGCAAAGAGTCATCAGCCAAAGAGGCAGAACAAACCAGGGAAATGAAAGTGGAAGCAAAGTAAGGCAAAATGATTGCCAAATATGGTGCTGGTCTTAGTGTGCTGTGTTTTTCAAGAACATTACACAAATACTGACATTTATCTCTAGCAATTCAGGTTTTTTATTTTCATTCTAATTTTAAATACAGAATGAAAGGTTGCTACTTGCCTATGGACTGCCAATGAATTGTTTTCATAGGGCTATGTTAAATGTGGAGTTTCTGGCTCGTGGAACCTCTGTTCCTGTACTTGGATTGAATTGCACAAATGTTGAGCAAACATTTGCAGGGCATGGCCTCATTGTTTTGCAAACTATGGTGAGTCTTGTTTAAGGAGGTGGATGTTACCAAAGGGAGCAAGCACCTGACTTTATGCTCCTATGGGGGTAATCCTGATACTTGCAGAATCAGATTCTGATTCTTTAGCCTTACAAAAGGAGGAACAGCATGCCTGTGTCCTGGGTGGTGAGTGCAAGGTATGTCTTTTTTCGTTGGCTATCTTCAACCTTGTGTTGTTCTTCTTATAACTTGATCTAGGCACATTTATATCCCTAGACCCTATGCAGCTCTGGCCTTAAGGGACAGTATCTCAGTGCAGATGCCCCTTTAAAACATGACAGTATGATGAAAACATGAGGTGCTGGGGAAGTGTCATGGATTCTGTGTGTGCATGTGCACGTATGTGCACAAGAGCTGGATTTCCAGAGACTGGCTCTCCTGAGCATTTCATCTCCATATATTTTCTGTATCCTTTTTTTGTAGTTGTATATCACTTCTGCTTTATGCATTCTATAGTCAATGTAGGGCTTGGTGTTTGTAGAAGATCTTTTAATTAATTAAAATATTAGTTACTATTTACTGCTGTGATGTCTCAAGGGAAAAGATAGTAGCATGCTTTAGCTTTTGCTCACTGTGTGAGGGTGAACAATTTTGGAGCTGCAGCAGGGCTGCTCAGTGCCCTTGGTCTGTGTTAGCTCCTCGCAAAGTGACAAGCCTTTGGACTGCCTGCTGGGGCGGTGGGGCTCACCCATCGCATCACTCTTGGCCTCTGGACTGAAATGTTTGCAGACATGGTGGTGCCAATTTGGTGGAAGAATGTCAGTGTTAGGATTTACGAGACCCAGGACAGAGCAGAGCCCAGGTTTCTGAGTGTCAGGATGTAACATTGTGTATTTGCATATCCAGGTAGAAGGAACTAGGCCTGTTACTTTCTTTAGAGAGTGTTGTTCTGTCTGTGTGTATGTGTGTTTGGCTACTAACTCAGTGTTCCTTCATTTTTCATCTCTGTGCTTCCAGAGTAGCACAATGATGAAAATAAATCTGTTTCACTTTGAAGCTTCTGGAGCTATATAGTATTTCTGTCTCTAGGTTTGGTTTTGAGAAGTGAGGGCAATTGAAGGCTGAGGGTATCAATAAACTTTGGAAAGTTCTGGATTAAAGGTATTTTTGTACTATTTTCCTGTTTATATAGGTTTAGCCATAATGTTGGAACATATAGATGATCTTAAGGTCCTTTCCAGCCCTAACTATTCTATGATTCTATGATATTGATTCCTTGGGTAATAATCTCAGCCTTCCATTTCCTTTTAAAATATGGTCCTTTGCAGAAACAGCATCTGAAGATTTGGAGTCAGTAGGGTGTTAGGTTACAGAGAGAACTATAATAATAATAATAAATCCCTCTGCAACATTTTATATCTCTTAGGCAAAGGTTACTTGAAGGCCAGTCTGTTCAGTGCATGGGCTCTGTAAGAGTTCTTAGGTATATAAGAGCAGCCAAAAATAACTCCTTGGAACGTCATGCATCTTTTCGGCATGCAGATAGCTTTGCATTTCTGACCTGAAACATCTGTGTCTTGTGGTAAGCGAGCAAGAATGGATGGAAAGAAAATAGAATAACAAAAATGGACTTGGAGGGCAGCCAGAGCCTGTGTAACATGTTCCTCATTCATGTGAGCCTGTATGAACTGCTGCCAGCCAGAGATTTTTCTGTACATGCAATGGAGAAAGCTTGCATTAACTCATAAACCATGCTTCAAAGTCAGCTTTGCCAAATAAAGACTGAATTCAAACTGTCAATAGATGAACAATGGCAGGAGGCACCCTTACATTTTAAAATGGAGCCACAAGCTCACATTCAAATGATTTTAAGCTACTGGCTGGCTCTGGAGCCTAAAAGACATTTCAGCTTGTCAGATTGAATGTTCTCTTTCTCTTGATATCTGCATGCTGAGACAGAGTTTATGAGAAGCTTTTATAGCAAATGCCGAAGTCAGTCACCGCAGAACAGTTTTAGTATTGAATAGGCAAGAGCTAATATGAGAGGAAAAGGCTCTGTGTTTCTCTGCCTATTAATCTTCCCTCTCCCCCCGCCCCTTCCTGCCCAAATCCCCTTGGTTAATCAGGTTATGTTTGCCCTATTTCTCTCAGGGAGTACACAGAATGCAGTGCTGCTAGAAGTGGAGGAAGGGAAGGATGAGAAGGGCATGCTGAAAGGAAGAGTGGTTTGAGGATGCTCCAGAAATTAAAGCTTTGCTTTGGCAGGGTTCCTGAGATCACAGCAGGATGCCTTTGGGCTGTGGGATGTCTCTGTGACCTGTCACACTTGCTGACATGCAAGATCTCGCATCCCAGGCCATGTGCTGGAGGACAGTGAGGGAAGCTTGCCTGTATGCGCTCAAACTGGAGGCACTACTGGTCTGTGTGGCCAACAGCTCCCTCCCTGAACATCCACTCAACGGCCTGTTTCAGCCAAGAGACCCTAGGAGGGAGAAACTGATGTCCCTTGGGGAACACTGTCTGCCTGACATTGACTGAAGTGCAGTGCTTAATTCTGGGAGGTGGAGGTGCTGGGTATGCATGCACATACAGAGCTGTTACGTGCTGCATGCTTCTGTGCAGTCATACAGCTTTTAATTCTCACTGCATTATTCCTCTTGGACATATGGCTGCAAGCCACACAAAAATAGCACAGATGGACCCGCAGAAGTAAAATGCAGTTATGAGAAGCAGTTAGCCAGCACACACAGAGACTGAGGTCTGTGTGTGGGAGGGCTTAGGAGAATAGGTAAGTCTTGATGGGAGAATTAAGGGCAGTGACTTGGGTGATTTTTGGGAATGTGACCAGTAATTCAGCAGGATGTAGATCTGCAGGTCTGCCTCTGCATTCTGTCTTTTGGGGCTGAATTTATCTAAAAGCTCCAAACCAAACCTTTCTAGACCAAATCATAAAGCTGCAGGGAGTTTATATGTAACCCTGCTTCTTTAAGGCTTTAATTGTGACCCAGGATGAATTGCATGTCAGCCTCTGCTTGTGCTTCCATTTTGCCAGGAAGTGCCAAGCCACACAAGCATTGTCTAATTGTGCCAGCTTCTTTGCTTGAATCATGGTCCTTTGACACAAATGTATAAGAAGAGGTTTTTAGCAGCCCTCTTTAACAGCATGGACCAGAAACATTCTTATAGCTCAAAGCCAGGTGAATTCGAAGACATTCTTCAAATAGTGTAAGCATCAGCAAATGCAGACCTGAGCTAGTAAATCCCACAGAATGACATGATTTTACATGTTCTCCAGCACAAACAGGGCTAACTGGGTGGCCACAGACTCCTGTTCCCACAAGAATGAAGGCAGGCAGGAAATAAACCACCAGGAACCGTTCCTTGGCAGGAAAGAGCTATGTAACAAGCCCTGGGCTGCTGCAGAGCCAGGCCTTGCAGGTGCCTACAAGTCAAGTGAGAACAAGGCATTGGGATCCCACTGTGCAGTGCTGGCTGGCAAGCATGTGTTTTGGAACATGTCCAGAATTTGCTGACGCCCCAAGACAGTGTGCTGCCGTGGCCTGGTTGATATTTCTTGTAAGATGCTGGCTGGTGCTGTACGATACGGCAGCTTTGCTGTGCTTGGGTATCCTCTGTACGATCCTTTGTAGCAGTGAAGAGCAGGAAGGCTGCTGTTTGGTTTAACTGCAGTATGTGTGTGTGTGTGGTGGGGGGGAACGGTCACAGCATCGCCCTGCCCTGCAAGAGTGACAGCTGATTGTGTGTGTGTGTGAGGAAGGAAGAGGAGAGAGCTGAGCTGCATGATGAGTGGCTTTGGTTCAAATCTGTACTTAGGTAGGAGTCTGCCGTGCCAGCTTGTGCGCGGGAGTGCTTTTGGAGCAGGTGGTTGGCAGCCCTGTTGTTGCAGGGTTAGCTGGCTTGTGGGGAACTGCCAGCTCTGGGCAGGACTCCATCCTGCCTTTGGAGGAGGAGAATGGTGCACGATGAGGAAGCTTGGAGGCTAACACAAACACACAGGAGTCTGTCTGACTTTAAGGTTGAGCAACACCATGATCCAAAGAGCAGATCTCATAAAGTGTTCGCAGGTTAACAGGAGGCTTTTACTATGCCTCTCTGACACTGCCAGTAAAAAGCTGTCAGTTGTACAAATATATACAAAAATCTCTGCTCCCCAACCTCCCCCAAACTATGCTTAGGTGCCCAAAGTTATGTGACTGGCTTAAAAATTCTGACTGATAGGATCATAGAATAGTTTGTGTTAGAATTTACCATCTGTTGGACTTCTAATTGTCTTCATGTCTTCCAAAACCTCAATTCCTGTTTTCATGCTTCTTTTTTTTATATGTTTGTTAACAGTCTATGACTCCAGAAAGTGGAACGTTAAGGAGAACTGCAGTGATTGCTCAGATCCAGTAGCACTGACAGGAAGGTGAGAGGCAAAGACCTGAGCTGAGAAGGTGGGCCAGGAGGCAAGGCTGAAACAGTGGCTCCATTGTTTGGCTTTTGCTGTGGCGGGTGGATATGGTTGCATGTCCCAGGGTGTTGCGTATTACAAATACATGGCTCATGGTGTGCACAGCAATCAAATCACAAGGTAGTTACTGGGCCAATGAGGAGAGGCATGCAGGCAGTGGAGGGTGTTAAAAAAAATCAGCATTGTAGATTTTCAAGCTCAGAACTCTGCTCCAATCATCTATTTTTAGGTGGGAAAGAAATAAGAAGGTTAGAGATGAAGAATCTTGAGAATATCTGCCTCAGCTTTAATTGCTGATAATGATTTGGATAGGGCCACTAGCTGTACTGACCTCTCCCAGACAGTTAAGTTTTAACCAGTGAAGACATTAGCATCTGATGCATTGAAGGTCTGATTCTGCAGAAAGTAGTGGTACAAAATGCCCATCAAAGTCAGGGATTAAAAATAAAAAAATCTTTAAAACCACTGATATGACAGCATGGGATCTGCACAAAATCCATAGGGCCTTGACTGATAGAAATTGCACAGTTCTAATCTAAAATCTCTCATCCTTTCCCATGCTGTTCTGCTGAACGTATGACATGGGATTTGGGGAGTGAGGCATGAAATATTAGGATTTTAAAATGTAACGTATTAATGTCTCAGTTCTTATGTGCAGTTTGAGGTATCCTACACAGATCAGGTTCTTGGAAGTTGAATGCTTCGTGTCTAGAGACCTTGTACTTCCTCTAAATACAGCCTTTTTAAGCTGTTGCACAGTGTTTCTTTGAAGTTTATTGTCCCTGGGTTGACTTAATCTGTCTGGAAACCTTGAGCAGAGGAATAAACTGTTTATTACATGTGTAATTTTTAACGTAGGGGTTAAAAGTTGTTAGATGCCTAATACTGGCCATACATTAAACAGTTTGTTGCATTTCTAGTACTTAAGGATGTAAGTGGCTTGCTTGTGCTAAAGCAGCTGTGAGAAATTATTCATGTGCTAAGTAGAGACAAATTGCTTTTCATATGATTTGTATCTTTTTGAGGATCCAGCACCTTTTAGTTTTTCTGGAACGAGCATAATCTTTGCAGTCTCCTTTGATAAAGAAATGTGGAAAACTCTTTTTCCAGAGCTTATTGATGACCTGCACAGGTTACCTGAAAATACCTGTAATCTCAGCCTTTTACCGGGACTAAACAAGTCATTAAAGGTCTGCTGTAAAAATGGTTGTGCAAGACCTTTCATAGAGAAATTAGTTTGAACTTTGTCCTGACACCATTTCCTGATCCTATATAACTTGCTAATTATTACATGCAAATAGATAGAGGAGAGGAAAAAAAATGACATACCCCAAAGTAAGGTCAAACACTGGACCCTGGACTGCTTGTTGTAGTGGCTGCAAACATGCAAAAAATATTTCAGGGTTAAAGATTTGTCTTCACAATTCTCCTGTGAACTGCGTATGCCTAATGAGCCTGAGGAGAAGCTCAGAAAGGTTATCAGCCATGTAGCAGTGCCACTGCCATTAGAGCCCTTTCCCTAGCCAACCAAGAGAAGTTGCTCTATGCATTCATCCTCTGGAAGAGCTGAATCTGGTTTCTTCTTTTGGAGTGGTTTTCACACTTAGGGGTGCATGTGTGGATCTCTGCACTGCAAATAGAAGACAGCTTGTATTACCTGAGACTTCTTGCACATCTCACACAATTATTCTGTAGACCTTCAGCGGTTACAGACAAGATTCCTCTGCAGCTGAAGTTTATATCTTCTGTGAGAGTAAGACAGAGCCCAGCACTGACGAGCTGAAGTTGGCCTTTGTCAGTATCCTTGGTACTTCTCATCTCATCCACTCCATCTGCTACTGGGTATCCTTAAGTTGGAATTCAGCAACAAGTTAAGAAAAAGTAGCCAATCCCTCTGGGACATCTTGCTGAAAAACAAACCTCTGCCAGTGACCTAGATCCAGTTAAGTTTTGAATTATTTAGTTTCCATCTCGCAGATAATGCAGAAGACTTGTGTTTGGGAGAAATCTCTCAACTTCAGGTTGAATTAGGCTATCTCTTTCTGCTTTAGAAATTTTGTTGCTGACTAGGGACAGCTGAAGGACTGTCTTTGACCATTGGTACTGCTTTTTGATTACATAAATATTCTTAACAGTTGATCGTTATCTTGGGAAATGACACATCTGAAATGTTGAACCTACTTGTTTTTTTTCCTCATGTTGTTATTTGGCAGATGGAGGTTCCAAAAGAGCTGTACAGGTTGGCTGTGCCACTGGCAAGGCTTGGGCTCTATACTACCCAGTTAGGCTCTTGCCAAGTAAAGTCAGCAGAAGGGGCAGCCCCAGGGCTGGATTTTTAAAGAACCAATCAGTATTTTAATCCTGCTGCATTCAGTGAGATTTAGATGCACAAATACTTAGTTATAAACCATAGCAGGTAGGTGGGGGAGCTGCACACAGAGCTTGTCTCTCTGCTCTCTGTGCTGCTCTTTGGACATGCCGTATGGCTTTTGCTGCCACCAGGATCTGTAGGCCTCCTGAAAAGCATGTGCTGCTGCAGCACAGCATTTCTTTACCTCTAGTCCTTTTTAAAGAATGGAGCTGTCATTTTGTTAGTGAGCTGAGAATGGGTAATACAAAATATTTGTAGAGTTTATTAACATTACTACAGCTTCCTGGTGCTGCTGTAGGAACAAATTCAGGCAGGAGCTTGCCTTCTTGCTGCCGGGAAGAGAAAGCTGAGCAGTGAAGCCTTGGAGTTTGGAGCTGGGCTTTTGATTTGAGCTGATTCTTTAAATGAATTAAAGACATTTCTTGGTCTGGCAGTAGTGCTTGGCATTGAGATTTGCACAGGACTGTGACTAGGTGTGTCTGCATTAACAAGCTGTGTGCAATAAATGGGGTCAAGCAATTGATACTGAGGAGCAGGCATCCCTTTGGTATGTGTGCTGGAGGTTTTCTGGCTAACTATTCTAGCCCCTGTGGACTGGCACGCACTAGTGACTGGAGTTCATTTCTAGTTTATTGTCAGACCAGGGAAATCTGTTTGCATGCTCTGAGATGGCCTTGTGATCTGAAACAAAGCTCATAACCAAGAACACTTGAGAGGCTTTGCTCTAAGAGTTTGTTTGTGATGTGAATAAAATGCTAATATGGCTTCACCCAGTACCCAGGGCTCCAAGTTGTGTTGTGTAACCCAGCAATGTGTGCATGAGGGGTGTCTAATTATAGCACCAGATTCTGGTTTCAAATAACTTGATATTTATTATTTAAAAGGGGGGTATGTTTAGGGGAGAGTAATAATGAAATAATGTAACTTGAACTTGGGCAGTAGCGTGAGTGCTGAAGCCGCAGAGCTGTCTCACTGGCAGGCTGTCTGTGTAGCGTGTGCACTGATGTGGCAGTGCTTCTTGCTGCACTGAGCCATCACTGTCTGCACAGGAAATGGAGCAGTGTTGCATAAGGGGAAGAGATGGCTGTGAGCCAGGGCTGGGGAGAGAGGCATTCCTGCAGGGGTAGAGCACAAAATGTCAACACTTGAATGTGGAGTGTCTGAGCATGGCCATGCTGTGTGCTGTAGGATTGAATAGGAGTCTGACTAGGACAGAAATAAAACTTATTTTTGTGAGCTTTTCCCCCTCCCTCATTTCTGTGAGTTTTTCTGTGGTAGAAAAAGCTTTGGGTAGTCCTCATGTAGGAGACATGAAGCATGATGCTTCTATCATCCTAGGAGCTGCAGTTTAACCATGTATTGAACCAAATTGACAGTAAATCAAGACTATATTGTAACATATTGCTGCTCTGCCCGATGCTTCTTCTAATGGAAGATTTCCTGATCACAGTCAGGTTTATTACCATTGAGAGTGCCACATTGAACACTTCTGTGGATGAAGATTTCTTTGCACAAGAGGACAAGGCAGAGTCCTCACACCTGCTGGCAGGGACCTGTTTCTGGATGCCTGACACCAGCTGCAGCCTGTGTCTTGAGGAGAGCATCAAAGCTCCAAAGCCACAATTGCTGGAGCCAAATCCAAACTCAGTCTGCAAAGGGCACTGTTAAGTGCTGCTGTATCTCACTGCTGCAGCTCCCCCAGGAGCAGGGGCTGTGGATGTGAGTGCGTGGCTGCACCTTGCAGAGATGCAGGCAGGGGACTCCATGTCAGGTCAGCGTTGCTTGCTCTTGCTGCTTGCGTGCCAGTCTCCCTGTGAATATGCTATTTCTGAATGTAAGACAATGCTTCATAAGCCTGTGTCATTCTTCACTTGGGTACAGCAAACAGCTGCAGGGTAGAGGGGCCTGCTTTTGTACTCGGATGGCATGATGTGGTAACCTTCCCCAGAAGTAGCTCTGCACAGTGAAAGGGTTTTTTTTCTGGCTGGTCTCAAATGTGATCAAACAGTTACTGACCCCATGGAACCTGGACCATGCGTTTAGGTTAGCTCTGCTTCCATCACAGGCAGCAGAGAAACTAGCTGTCTCTTCTGTGGCTCCTCCTAGGCTCTGTATGTCAAGAAAAAGAGCCCAGGATATGGAGTCTGGGGGCTGGCAATGCTTTGTCCCAGCTCTCTCCCAGCTTGGGCACAATACGGAGCTCTCAGGGTAGGGTCCTGTGCTGGGCAATGTTAGAAAGTGGCCTCAGAACCAGGCTGCCAACATTTAATGGGTGGAGTTAGAGATAAAGGCCATGCTCTGCCAACCATGCTGCCAAGGCACTGTCTGGCCTCATGGTTCTCCCTGGTAGCCCTGTGGCTGTGTTCCCATCACAGCCCCATGAAAGGTAATTGTGATGAGGGGGCAGAGAGGAGACAGAGCAGCTGTTTCCCTTTGTCTGATGGCAGAGCAGAGTAAGAACTAGATGTCACTAACTAGATGACTGTCATGGTCATGACTTTCATCAGGAGAGAGAGATCAGCACCAAGGAAACTGCTGGCAATCTCTGACTGCTTTCCAGCCACGAAGTACCTTGAGCTGACTGTGACCTGGGGATCATTTCCCTTTCTAGAACTAAAGGGAGTTTGTCTGTCTTCTATGATATAAGGTCTAGAAATTGTGACATGAAGTGTTTGGTGTATGGGGGAGAATGATGAAGAAGAGGGTTTCCCATCCTCATTTCCCCCAGGAGAAAAGTTACCCCTGGGAGACATCTCCTTCCTTGGGAGAAATTAATCTTAAATCACTGGATAGATATCCCAGCTATTACTGTAGCTTAATAGGGCCTCATTTAAGGAGTGGATCGAAGCTTTGACAGCTGCTTCCTATTCTGGTTTATTGTCACCTGACCATGTTTATCACAAAATCCAGTAGTAATTCCTGTGTTTGTCTTTGGACTTTCGTATGTTTGCTCCTGTTAAGATAGAGTTGAGGAGCTGTGCCCAAGGGAGTGGCAAGCCGTGAAGAAAATCACTTCTATTTCTGCAGCTCCCAGGATTCCTTCCCATCCATGACTGAGGTCCCTAAAGAAGCACTCTATCTGCTGTAAAACAGCACAAACCAGTTTGGGAGCTAGTGACAGAATTTTACATGGGAAAAAGTGGCATTCTGGTGAATTGGAGTAAGCTAAAGTGTTGGAGAGGAGAAGATCTGAGCTCTCCTGAGATTTCAGTAGTCCCCAGAGTGTTTTTGATCAATGTAAATTCTAAATTATGGCAGAACCCCTACTTGAAGTGTATTTGGAGTCCAACTGAGATCTTTCTTTCCTGTCCCTTGTTTGAGGGGCTGCTACCTTTCCCCATAACTACCCCTTGCTGTCCACATCTGTCCCATGCAAAATGGTGCCATGATCAGCCCCTAAACCTCAGACCCCCTTTCCTCAAATAGAAGAGATGTTAGTGAGATAGATAGACAAGGCTTGGGCATCTGAGTGAGTCCATTTCTTACGGGTGGGCTTTATCAGGCATTCTTAGTTTGGTAGCTGCCTTTGCTGTGACTCCTTGAATTACCAATGACATCTCTGTCATCGTAGTTCTGCTATTTCCAGCCATTATTTGGCACCTTGTCTTCCAGTTACAATAGTTGGTGTGTTTGGTACCATGCTCACCTTAACAGCACTGACCATACTCCTCGAATTCTTGTTGTTTGGAATTGTGGCAGGGTGTGCATGAGCACAAGCCAGGTTTTATGTGGTGATTCGGTCACCTGAAGGTTAGGAAAGCAGAAGGCCTTTGAGGGTGTAATTTCCTGAGCTCAGCAGGGTTTCAGGGCAAAAGGAAGCATTCTGCTTTTGGTGCCATAATGTCTCCACACAAAATTTGTTGAGATCTGTGCTGTACTGTTGTAAAGCATTGCTATTTTTCATAGCAGTGTGGTTTGTGTGCCATGCTGCTGCAGAACAGGGTGCTTGGTGCTTACCTGCTGTGTTGTTCTGGCCATGCAGTCTTTGCACCTGCTTGGTGCACTCCTGGCATAACCACACAGCCTGATGCTAGCAGTGTCCTTCCTTGGCCCTTACTGCTGAGATTTCACTCAATCAGCTCGTGGCTGGGAGAGGGGGGAGCATGGTGCCTGGCAAGAAGCAGGTGGGGATGCTGCGTCAGACTCAGGGGTTGTCAGTCAGGAAGCACGTGGCTTTACATCTTAGTGCTTATTTCCTTAATGTGCTATCTGCAGAAGTAGGGCAAAGGTGGAAACTGGGGAGTGCTTACAGGGAAGTGGTTACTCTGGAGCTATTGTATCCAAGTTGTCAATTTTGATCATGGGACATGCCATATATCAAATAAAGCTATTATGAATGCTCTCTTATCTGGACCAACCTGTCGGCTGCCAGTGTAGAGCCTGCAGGTTAGGTCAGGGATGAAGTGAACATGCTGCTGTGTACCATGTGACAGGCTAGAAGTCCCACCCGAGGCTAATGCTCCTTCTGCAATACCTCAAATGAGACAACTCCTGCCCCAGAAAGTCTCATCATCTCTGGTCAGTTCCCAAAGTGTTTGTGTCTTGTCTTTTTAGCAGAAGCTTAAGCTTGGGTATGCTCAAGTCCTTCCCTCTTTTCTCTGTGTCTTGTAGTCAGGATCTTGCTGGGATGATGGCATACTGGTGGTTGTGGGGTAGGAAAGGGAGGATGAAAGTGTTGGCAAGAGCAGAACAACAGTTTCGGTTATGGTTTAGGGTATGAAATGCACAATTGTGAGTACATGTAGCTTGTGTGGGCAGCTTGGTCCTGGGGAGGTTATACTGAAGGAATCTGGGATTCCCAGGCTACAAGGTGCTTGGGCATCATGGCGAAAGTGTGCCAGAGAGGTGATGAGCAGTCAGGTGGGTCAGCAAGCACAAAGGGCAGGCACTTGCTTGAGGAGGGTGGTGCATGGAAGTAGCAGTTGTCAGCAGTGCTTGAGGATGCTTCTGCTAAGTGCAGTAATGGTAATAAAGGGCTGTTTTGCCATGTGCTTGTGAATGCATTTGGGTTGGAAGGGGATGGAGTGTGGCTGTGAGGATGCTGGATGCTGATGCTTTGGAGAACAAAATTGTGTCCAGGTTTAGCTGGTGTTTGGGGTGGGGGGTGCTGCCTTTCAAAGCTTCAGATATAATTTGTGAGTGCTATGGGTGAGATAATAAAGTAACCCCTTTGAGGGGATCCTACCAGGCCCAGAGGATAGTGTCTGTGTACATCCAGGACACTTTTTCCTTAAGGGTATGCTGGCAGATAGAGTAGATTGCCTTTATAGGGCTGAAGGATGTGTGGACTTACGTGGGGAAGGAAGACCAGAGGGCTGTCAGGTTTTGGAGAGGATGGGGACGTTCATTGTGTGGGAAACAGCAGCTGAGGGCACCTGGCCTGGGAACGTGCCAGCAAGGAGCCCCAGCCTCGGCTGTGAGACTGTCTTCCATGTCACTGTTGTGGCCCTCTGCCACCCGGCTGTGATCCTAAAGCTGCCTATAGGTCAGAATAAAGGTGAGCTGGCATTGCGTGGGCCGGCTGGAAGCAGGGTGCAAACGCGCTGACCTCCCTCAGTGGGCGAGCCTGTGGGGTGCTTGCCGCTCCTGGCTGGACAGACCCATGCCCTCTAGCGGCCACTGTGCTCCAGCCAGGCTGCTCCTTGTCAGACCAGCCGCTCCGCCTGCGTCTCGCACCTTTCGGTCTTCCCTCTTCCACGGCACACAGCCCAAAAGAGCCCGGATATGTTACCCTGCAGGACGTTATCGAGGAGGGTGGTGAATTCTCTTGCTCTCGCTGTTACAGACAAGGACTTGGATATGTTTTGGGGAGATGTGAAGTATTCAGAGATAGCTGAGGGGAAATGAAACGTCCTGATAAAGATCCAGGGGGTTAGGCTAGGTAATGTAAGAGCTCCCCAGGCTTTAAACTCTACAGCAGGAGCACATCTGACACTGGTTATCAGGGCTTATGGAGGATCAGTGTTACACCAACAGTGATGTCTGATCGCTGTTCAAACTGAAGTGGCTGTGTGTTGTTTGGATTGAGCTCCAGTTCTTGCTGCAAGGTAAAGGAGAGCTTGGAGACAGGTTCGGAATATCGCAGCTCACACTGGAAGTGTTCTGTGGTGCAAAGGTTCCAAAGCCACTTAGTATGCTGCCTGCAGATAGCAGGGATGCTTGGATAGGCTTTTCTCATTAAGAAAGGGAAACAGGATGGACAGTGGAAAACTGAATCATAAACTTTCTTGTCATCTCTGCTTAAAGAAGTTACTTTCTGGATAAAGCACTTGTTCGATAGCAGTTTCAGTGAGGATAACATAAGCTTTCTAGCTAATAACAGTACCCTATCATAGAAGTTGTAAGGATTTTGTTACAGTATAAATAAGGGACAAAATACTTGTAGCCATAAAAAAGCATCTTAATGGGCTAGTGGGGAAAGTCTACTCATCTGGGAAAGTACAGGCCCTTGTAATGAGTGGTGTCCCTCAGGGATCAGTGTTGGGACAGGTCTTGTTCAACATCTTTGTCAGTGACATGGACAGTGGGATTGAGTGCGCCCTCAGCAAGTTTGCTAATGACACCAAGCTGTGTGGTTTGGTTGATATGCTGGAAGGAAGGGGATGCCATTCAAAAGGTCCATGAGGGGTCCTTGGCGGAGGAGGGGCAATGCCAACGTCATGAATTTCAACCATGCCAAGTGCAAGATCCTGTACATGGGTTGTGACAATTCCAGGCACAGCTACAGGTTGGGCAGAGAAGAGATTCAGAGCAGCCCTGCAGGGAAGGACTTGGGTGTTGGTCGATGAGAAACTGAACATGAGCTGGCTTCAGTGTGCGCTCGCAGCCCAGAAAGCAACCGTATCCTGGGCTGCATCAAAAGGAGAGTGACCAGCAGGTCGAAGGAGGTGATCCTGC
>JBCJKH010046407.1:36656-47273 GCA_039877255.1 Loriculus beryllinus | reverse complement strand
GTGTCCCTGCTTATGGCAGGGGGGTTGGAACTGGATGATCTTAAGGTTCTTTCCAACCCTAACTATTCTATGATTCTGTGATTATCCTGAATCCTTTGATCTCTGAATAAGCAAAAAAAACCAAGGCTTCAACTATACTAATGTTCTGTCATTCATGATAAACAAAGGCTCTCCAAACATTTCAGTGCAAACCAAGTTCAGCAAAAGCTATAGAAGCATAATGCTTTGTGCAGTAGCCTTGGGTAGGAGTGGTGTAGACAAAACTGAGACACTGATGGTGATGTGAGATTTAAGACCATGTAGAAAGCAGGTTTTAAACTTTTTTTCTTTTCAAAAGTAAATTTTCATCTATCTGCCATTATAGACCTACTTATATAACCCAAATAAATTTCTTTTAATTAGAGAAATGTGTTCTGAAAGAGATTTATTTCCCTAGATTTAGAAAGGTAAAAAATCAACCTAAAGTATGATGAGTATTCATGTAATAATTTTAGAAACTACAGCAAAATTAAAACTCAGTTACTCTGCAGGAAAGAAAGAATTAGGGAAGAGAGGTTCTGTCTGTGCTGCACATTTTGCCTGAGGTTATAGAAGAAGCCAGGGATGGAGTCTGGGTGAATCTTGAAACCGTCCTTTTCAGCTAATCTAAACCGTGCTGCTCTTGCACTGTTACACTCTGGGTAGTTTTTCTTTCTAGGCAGAGGAAATATTTTCCAAACAATTCCATACACTTAGCTGGACTCTGGTATAATCTTCATGGGTAGAGTACTTTGGAAAAAAGTTATTAATGAGCCTTCATTGTTAGGGATTGGATCGTAGCCAGCTGCTTAGCAATTAAAGTTTAATTGCATGATGATTAGTTTTCATTAGTCAGCAATTAGTGTTTAACAGCAGTCTTGTATTGCTGGAGCGATGGGTTAGCGAAAGTGGCTTGAGCCATATCGGGAAGGTATGTAGCTGAAGATGTGGGCACGGGGTTGTTAGCCAGATGCTCTGAGAGCTGGAGCACCTCTGCTATGAGAACAGGCTGAGAGAGTGGGGCTCGATCAGCCTGGTGAGGGGAAGGCTAAGGAGAGACTTCAGAGCAGTCTTCCAGTGCCTAAAGGAGGCCTACAAGAAACCTGAAGGGGGCTTTTTACAAGGGCATGTAGTGACAGGACATGGGGGGGAGAATGGCTTTAGACTGACAGAGGAGGGAGATTTAGGTTAGACTTTAGGCTTGGGGAAGTGGAATAGGATAAGGGTAGAGGGAGGTAGGAATGTAGCAGAAGTTCAAGGCTCCTTAGCTGTTAAAGGTACAAAAAAAGTGAAGAGTGTCCCCTGTAAAGCACTTCTGTTCCACTGAGAAGTCTGTTGTGAAGATGAAATATGGCAGTAATTTTATCTAGGCTACATTAGAGTTGTTAGAAGCCATTCTTCTCCCTTACACCTTTCCTTTTGCCAGCACTGCAGTGACCTGCCAGCACAACTGCACTGTGACTGAACCATGTCAGGCAGCTGATCTGGCTAGCAAATTCTACACACATATGCTCGCCTTCATTTTTATCAAGCTAATTTTTTGGCTGGACCAGCTTTCTTGACTCTTAGTGTCAGTACTGATACAAGGAAATGTCGCTGCTAGGGGTAGGAGAGGCAGCAGGTTGTGTGAGTACAAACTGATGTCTTAAAGTGGTCTGGAAATGAAGGGACCAGCCGAGGTGATGATTTCAGATAGAAAGTTTTTTCAGAACAACATTACTAGTTACACAAACCAGCAGGTACAATAGAAAGTACATTTGAGTATTTGCCTAAAGGTGGTTCTCAAATATATACAGCTTTGCAGCGTTTAGGTTAAGCACAACCATCTAGTTGTCTAGACATTTGGAAAGGTAGGGGGATTTTCATTACTGTTATCCACAGTCTAGAAGCACTAGGGACTGAATGCTCCCTCCCCTCCTCTGGGCTCCTTTGCTAGCTAGAGTAACCTAAAGCAGGCACTTCTCTTCAGTTAAAAGGACTAAAATACCTGCAGGTTCTATTGAGAAATTCTGGTAGTGCTCAGGGAGTTACTTTAACCATGAAGATATACGTAAGCTGTCTTCACCTGTGAAATGTTGGTAAGAGTAGACATAACAGGGTAAGGCTTGGTGTAAAATACCACGCCTGTTCAAGACACGGAGGCTACTGAGTGGCAAAGCCCACCCAGGGCTCTGTGTGCTACAGGTGTGTCCTTTGTCAGTACCTGAGCTGCTAGTGGTAAACATAGAGTGTGTATGTCTTGAGGAGGTCTGGTTGCACAACCGATTGTAGCATAAACACGCTCATGTCTTACAACTCAGCCAGCTGGTTTTCTGTCTTAAGCTTTCCTTCTGTTTGAGGAAATACAAAAGTTTGATGTTAAAAACTGGTTGTGCAGTCTTCGCTTGCTAATGGCTTCTTTTTTATATTTCTAGCTCCTTCCATTTGATATTCTTTTGATTTATGCTTAGCTTCCTTAGTTCTCAGCTCTGTGTTTGTCTTTTTCTCATGGGTAATCATTTCACTAAATGTGGGTTTGTTGGTACTTTGCACTACACTGCTGTTAATTGCAGTTTTTCTTGCACCTCTGACTCCTTTATTCTTACTGAGAGCTCACGCATGCTAAGTTCAGAAAGTTATTGATGATTAAAGGAGACTGTCCATCTTCATAAAAGACTGACTACTAAGGAATGGAAAGAAGGAGGAGGGTGTCCTGACATGAATCTCTTGAAATGGGGACTTTATCTGAAGGATGCTGTTGCTCAGTGGGAAACTTAAAAGCAGGGGGAAAAAGAGGAAAAGGAAGGGGGGTGGGAATGGGAGGGAAAGGCAACTTCATGTGCTTGAGCTCAGGTGTGAGAGCTGTGAACTTTTCAGTCTTTTCTATCTGTGCTATCAAAAATTTCCTGCCTGGCCTTTGGCAAGATATTTGATCTGTAAAGCAGGTGTTAAACCCACTTATTTTGTGACCATTAAGACAAATTTGTAGGGTGCTTTGAAAATTGAACGTGCAGTATGCTTTTAAATTATCAGATCTTCTTCAATGAGACCATGAAGGAGCTGATACAAGGTTGCCTGTTTTAATTGCGTGTAGATATAATGGTAGGAAGCTAAGTTAAAGTTTGTTCATGCATCATTTAGAGTCAGGTCCACGTAAGGTGTTCATCTGATGTTGGCTTTCTCCTTTCTGGTACAAAGTTAAATGCTGAAGATCCTAACTGGAATGTACTGGTACCATATGTACATTCGTTCTAAAGTTTGCTAGGTGGTTTGTGGGAGAATAACTCTTCAAGTTAAATTTTATCACTAAAATTTCAGAAGTGACACAGTGCAGAACCAATGCTTTCCAGCAGAACAAGACGGTTGGGTTTTTTTTTTCCTAGGTATCGGAAAATTGTTCAGGTTAGATGAGAAAAAAATCCAATATGCACGTTATAGGTACATAAAACTGTTCTACGAGGTTTTAGTGCAGTCTTAACTCCTATACTTTAATTATTCCTCCTTTGAAGTGTCACACATTATCATTGGGGAGAATAAGGATTCTTTAGTGGTACCACATAGTGCTATTCCTCTAAGCAGAAATCTTCAGAGGCAGTTCCTGGGGTAACTGGATAGTTACCAATAAATTCATTTTTCTGGACAAATTAACTTCAACGGCAGTGCCAGAAGAAGAATTTTCTGTTCTGAGTCTCTGAAGCTGTCTAACAAAGACTTTACTGCTGACTTAACGCTCTTTAGGCTACAGCCTCCAGAGGGTGGAGGAATAGGAAGTGAGAAGAGGGTGTGTCTGTGTAAAATAAATGGAAAACAAACCAAAAATGCCTGTATCCTTCAGTTTCAGCTTCAGGTGGAAAGAAGATGGAAATTTCTCTTTGATCTTGCACAGTGACTTATTTCTAGTTGTCTGTGGCTCATAGCAGTCCTTTTTATATTAGTATAGATTGATCTCGATTTATAAAATCTGAAGATCTGACTTGCAAATAGTTAGATATTATTGCTTTTACCATGATTCAACAGTGTTCTGAGCCCAAGAGATCTTTGTGAAGTATTTTCCCTTCAGAGAACCAGACAGCTCCTTAATCCGTTGTCAGAGGAAGTTCTTCCCCCAGGAGAACAGTGTTAAGTCTGTCCTTTAAGGAAACTACTGACACTGCTTCAGCAGCTTTGTAATATCCAGCTGGAATGCCATCCGGCCTTGGACTTCTGCTGCTATTTATATTTGCTGCTTCTTCTAAACTGCTGCTAGCTCACACGAAGTTTTCCTGGGTCATGTGTCTCTGGCAAGCCTCCTGACCCTAGATATTTTTGAATAAATTCAGTTTAGAATTGATGAGAAGTAGCTATTATTGTAATGGGCAGTTTAGGCAGCACATACGTCATTGCAGTTTATAGAGTTTTTCCCTGATGATTATTGAATAGTACAAGAACATATTTCTCTTTAAACCCGTCCGGATTTTTGGCCAGCAAACATTATTTTACGTATAGCACCTCCTCTGTATATGAGATAATTTCATCAGTGTGTGTTACTGATTTGTTTAGTTTTCCTCAGCTGTGATTATTTATTGCTGTAGTTCGTGAGCTTCTCTCTTCTTTCCAGTTTTCTTTTTAACACTGGTGTGTTACTTGACAGCTTATCACTAAAAAGTTGTACTGATTCTCAGGCATTTCTCCTTCTGCAAGCATTGCACCTTTACCTCTTGGATTAATTTCATCTACTGTTGTTGCTCGTCTTTGGCTTCTTTTCTTGGGTTGTAGCAACCGCCACCAGTGACCTCAGGAATACTTGTCTGCAATTTGCTACTCCTTATTATAGCTCTGCTGGCAGCTATTGCTTCAGCAGCCTTCTGGAGGATCTGTTGTCTTCTCATCCTTCTCTTTTTAACAGTATTCAATAGTATATTTATTTGCTATCTTTTCTCTGGTTTATAGTTTTCTAGTAAGATTAGCATTGTACCTTTTCACCTATCCTTGCCTGCAGTGGGCTATAGTTTGTGCAATAGGAGCAGCTCTTTAGACAGTAATTTCAGAACTGATACTAGTATTAATGAGCAACCATCCATTCAGAATGCTGTTACAAACATTTTTTTTTCTAAACTATCATTTTCAAATGCCTGCTTCTTTCACATTCATCTGCTGACTTCCTCTTTTCTTATGCTCAGACATAAGTTACTCATTATTATTTTATGCGCCTTCATCCTGCTGCTTTTTCTTCTTTCAGTTTCAAGAACTTAGGATCTGCTTCCCCTCAGTGCATCCTGGCTAATTTTATAATTTCCTAAATGCAGTGCCTCACTTTCAACACCCTGCATGTTTACCTTTGTTTTCCTTCACGCATTTCTTCAAAGCCTTTCTTGTCTGGGATTTCTGCTGAACGATTGGATGTGGTTAGCCTGCTGCTGTGATGGACTCTGCCTAATGCTGCTGGCTTGGTCCCACTATTCCCGTTTCATCCTTTTACATCCACCAACACTTTGTTCTGTATTACTGAAGTGTCTTGCACAGTGGGGCTCTGTTTATGATGAGGGCTTGCACAGATTAGTACAAATAATGATAAATGGTTTATTTCTGTTCAGTGTTACAAGTCCTTGAGTTCTTGGCTGAGTGGATTTGTGCTGCACCCTTTTTCCTGTCAGGTTGCATGGATATTTAGTATCTTGTAAGAATCTCTTACATTTACTGATCACTTTGCTCAAAAGCATTCCGCTTTTTTTTAAGCCTTCACAAAGGTTTTGCTTCTGTTGAATCCACTGCCACTAATACCATAGCGATTGTGTCCTTAATGAACTAGACCTTTATTTTCTTCGAGGAGATAAGAAGCATCATCTCTTTTTTTTAATTTGACCAGAGAAAAACTGGTTCCATTATGCAGTTTCCTGCTTGAAAGCAAATTCCTGGAATTGTTTGCATTTACTTGTTTACATCAGTTTTATCCTTTTTTTGTCAGTGTAATCATTGATATTCAAAGGTTTTGCTTTACAGGGGGGAGCTCTTGGTAATTATCTAATTTATCCAAACCCTTTTCCCTTATAGTGGTGATTTGCTTTGTTTTAAGGCAACCACATGCTATTATTTTACATCAGGTGTCGTAGACCTTGTGCTAAACGGAAATTCACTATATATTTAGATATTTTCTGTAATCAGTACCTAAGATGGTCAGGAAAGAAACCTAGTACTGACACAAATCCCAAGTGCAGTGAATGCTCTCTCTTACTGACTCTGCTGTTCCCACAGCTCTGTATGTCCTTATCACATCATCACTGCTGGAAAATTTGAGTTTCTTTTTCTTCTTTTCTTCTGTTCTTCTATCTTTCAAACCTTTTGGTAACTAAATTGCACTTATTGTTGCACATTTAATCCCCCAAATGCATAGCCAAGATAACATGAACTGTGTAATTTTTTTTTTTTTGGTGGACTTGCATATTTTGGCAAATTCAAATCCATATACATCTAAGTGGTTGTCTGAAACGTTCCATTCAGGGTGGCTCTTTGTCATCAAAGGAAACAAAATTTACACATTTCTTGTCTTCTTGGACTTGGTAGTCTGTGTATTACTTTAACACACTTTTGAAAATATGAAACGGCTGCAAAGGTGTGTGCTCATTAGCCTGCTTAATTTGAAATTAAACATGCTTTTTCATGACCGTTTATTAACTAAACCTATTTAGTTAATTTTGCTAAATAGGTTTTAGTTAACGTCAGTTTGCTCCTGAAGTATCAAACCTATAACCTGTTTCAGATGTGCTTGGTCCTTACTTCGTTCAGGTTTTTTTCTTCTTCCGTTGTGTGAAAGGCAGAGATTGGTTCATCATCCTCCATGACTTCTTCAGCTTTTCAGCAGTCTCCTCTCCTAGAATATGTTCATACACATTTAAGCCTTTGATCACTCCACCAAGTGAGTGAAACACTTAGGCTTGTATGGAGTAGTGAACATGAATTTATTGCTTAGATCAGATTTCAGCTCTTTGATACGGTGTTACAGTTCAGCTCATCCTTCCTGTTCTGGGGGTAGACTGAAGAGGCTTGGAAACTTGTAACCTGACACTGTAATTTCTGGGTGCTACATAGTTTTTAGTAATCATGGGGTGGTTTTTGTTGTTCACTGTGGAATTTCACGATCAAATATCTTGGTCTACGAAACAACTGCCATTCCAGGCAGGTGCAAAAGTATGTTTTGTTGTGGTGTCCTGCCACCAGCAGTGGCCAGGAGCACTTACCTTCTTAGATGTATAGTAAACCAGGCAGGTACAGAGTGCTGCTTTCCTATTTTCTCCCTCCTTTCAGCAATCACAGCTTTAGAGTAGTCTCTTTTGCATCACTGTGTTTAACTGGCAGTGGCATACCTATCCTTGGTGAATTTGTCTAACCTGGTTTTGAACTCGCTTATCTTTTTGCCAGTGCACTGTTCTTTGGCAGTGACTTTTGTAGTTTAATTATTTGTTGTGTGGAGGGGAAAAGAAAAAAAAAAACAAAAGGAAGCTGATTTATCA
The DNA here is from genome assembly GCA_039877255.1 of Loriculus beryllinus. Lineage (NCBI taxonomy): Eukaryota > Metazoa > Chordata > Aves > Psittaciformes > Psittacidae > Loriculus > Loriculus beryllinus. The sequence goes on along the minus strand of JBCJKH010046407.1, from coordinate 39,789 downwards.
TAGATTTAAACTTGTTACTTACACTTCCTTCTTAGAAATGGCCAAGAATCATCCTCTTATACCCACTATACTTGATTTTGTAGATCTGAATCCCCCTTCAGTTACCTCTTTTCCAAAATACTTATATTTTTTCTCGTATGGAAGCTCTACATGTTATTTCCGCAATGTGTTTGGGTTTTTTTCTGATCTGTGATCCTTTATTAATAAGGTGACCAGAACCACACACCATATTAAGATGTCACAGTGCTACTACAACAGTAACAGATAGACATAATGAAGATTTGGGTTTCATTATTGATTTGTTTTCCTAATAACTCGTTAGGTTGTGGCTGTCTTGTTTCTGTGGTTGCAGGGATTGCATGATAGTTTTGTCCAGGATGACTACTGATACCTTCCCATGATTAATAAAAGCTAATTTAGAGTCTGTCATCATGTGTGTGCATAGGTAAAAATCTTTCCCCCGTGTGTATCACTTTGCACTTAACGACATTAATTTTCATCTCCATTTTATCATGCAGTTATCCGGGGCTGTGAGATGTTTTTGCAGCTGTTTGCCACCAGTTTGAGATCTGACTTAACCTTGGATAATTTCACGGACTTCACAAGTTTTCACACCTTACTGTTCACCCCTTTCTTTGAGGGTCTCTATAAGTACAGCTGTATAGCTTATGTGTCTGCATAAGACCTTAGAAATTTCTGCTGGCAAACCATTCCTTGTCAAAACGAGCAATTTATTTCTGTTCTTGTTATTTTCTCTTTTTCTTCCAAGTCGAGGGAAATAGAATGCTCTGTTTTTCATTTCAAGTGCTTCTGTTGTACTTTAATCAGTTTTGTGTGTATTGAATAGCATTTGCCTTTTTTAAGACATTTTTCAGTTCTTGTGGGTTTTTATTTTTTTTCCATGCCATCCATTTTGAGCTGCAGCTTCCCTTTGTGCTTCAGCAGCCTGTGCAGCACTGCAGTTCTGACTTTTTACTGTGGTTCCTAATGCAGCTTTATTAGTGTAGCATCTTCCAGATCATTGATTTGTCCTTTTGCTGAAATCTGGGAATCTAAATTCGTCCTTAAGTTTTTTAGCTTGAAGATAGCTGCCCAATTTACTTCAGTGACTATTTTCCTTTTATTATTACTTTATTTATTTGCTGCAGGAGTATATCGTCGTTGGCAAGAGATCCTTTATAATAATGCAAGTTTAAAGGATTTTTATATTTTTAATTATGGGGTTTGTGTTTTTCTCTGGTATTCTGTGCCTGGTTTTTGGAGCACTTTAATTGTTTGACAGGAAATGGAAACTAATAATTGTGTATCCTTCAGGACTGGTTGTTATCTCTAGCCCCAGTCACATAAGCAAATTCTTTCATTTGCGTATCAGAGCAGCAGTGCTGTTTTCCTCTCCTGCTCCCTAAAAGTGTCTGCTCACCCTGCTGTTGTTCATCTCAATCCTTTTCTGCAGCAGTCTTCCAAAAGAATCACTTACTCTTTTCTCCTGTAGCAAACAGTCCAGATGTCTTGGTTTTAGCTTTCCTTGTAGCTAGTTGGAGTAAGCTGTCTCTGCATCCTGCTTTCCAGGAAAGAGAATGCGGCTGCCTGCTGCTTCTGTTGCCCTTTCGCCTGGATATTAAAGCTGAGCCCCTGCATAGCCTGCCAACTGCTTAACCAGAAATAGTCAGAAGGCCCTCCTTCCTAATATTGCAGCTGACTCCAAAATCCTCATTATCTTGCATCTGCATTTGTGCAGTGCAATTATGCAGAAGCAATTATTTTCTTAAAAGCTTATAATTTAAACAGATGAAGGAGAGCGTATGAAAAATGCATATAACATACGAAGTGAAGACTTGTACCTGTGTAATCAATGCCACATGTATTTCATTTTTTTGCTTGCCTTTCTTTTTTTAGTAACCTTTAGCAGTTCCTTTCCATTTTATTGTTTGTGCATTCTTGACACTGGTATGCAAGAAGTGGAAAACCAAGGAGGTGCCTAGAAAGTGAAGAAAGGGGAAAGGGAATAAAACATAAAGCAAAAGAAAAGCTGGTGCTTGGAAGAGAGGAAGTTAGAATGAGGCCTGAGTGTGGGGTGTAGGTGAGCAAGCTGGAAGAAGCAACCGACCAGCATTAAAAGACTTGAGATTATAGACATGTAGAAAATATGATACAGTTGCATCTGTCATGAATGTCCTTGCTTAAACTGCTTTTGTAGTTGTTCCACCAAAAAGATAGTGGAGGAATCATCTGAAAGCACCTTATGTTGCTGTTAGGCAGGAGTTAATTTCTCCTCATCATCAGATCCTGCTGCTACCCAGAATATGTCAGAAGGGCTAGTTTGACAGCTCCCATCCTCTCCCCAGCAAAACCCTGTCCACTGTGGGATTCCAGTACACCTACACAGGCATCATCTCTTGTCAATGTGCAGCCAAAGAGGAAAGTTAAGGTGTGTGTGTTTTACATGAGCAACTTGGGGCACTTCTTTTCATCAGTATGAGAGCTTGTGCTTGACTGGGAGGAGGAAGGTTGAGTAGCTCAGGGCACATTTGTGTTACAACACCTAGGTAGAGCCGGATACAAATCTGAGGGAGGCAAAAAAACCCAAACCCCAAATCCACACCTCTATTTATTACATTTAGAGCTGTGTGCTTTCCGCAGAGTTTACTCCTGTAGAAATAAATGAATACAAATGACAGGGGGGGAAAAAATCCCACAACCTTGAAGCAAAAGAAATAGAACTAGTGGATGGTTTAGCATTTGGAATGAATCAGAGCAGCTCTGCTGTCGCTGTGGTAGCTCTCCCCCAACTGTTCACGCCTCCAGGTTGGGTGTTACTTCATTTTGGTAGACAGAGAATGATGAGCTGTTGCAAGGAAGAAATGGGCTGCTAATAGCGTGGAGAGGTAGAGACAGTGTATCTGGCTTTAATGCTATTGATAATTTAGTTCAAGGGATGGAGTGTCTCTTCTAAATGGCACTTTTCAGTCTCTCCAGCCTATTCTAAGTGAGATATATGTGCCTTGTGGCCAGAGATGAATTGTGGAGATAGGACCTCTGAATCAATCTCTGCTGTATGGTTTTGGGGGGGGGGGGGGGGGGGGGGGGGGGGGGGGGGGGGGGGGGGGGGGGGGGGGGGGGGGGGGGGGGGGGG
>JBCJKH010046407.1:0-36556 GCA_039877255.1 Loriculus beryllinus | reverse complement strand
TGTGCCTTGTGGCCAGAGATGAATTGTGGAGAGAGGACCTCTGAATCAATCTTTGCTGTATGGTTTTCCCCCCCCCCCCCCCGCCACCCCTACTTTTTTATTTCCTTTTTTTTTTCTCTTTTTTTTTTAAATTTAAGCCAAGAGTTGATTAGATGCCTGGCAATGATTACTATCCATTGGCACATCCCATTGGGAGCACGCTCCAAGTACCAGCCTTCAGCTCTTTAAAGCAGGGGAGGTTAAGCAGGCTGCTTACTGAGCAAAAGGAATTTCTCTTCCCATGAGAGCCCGAGTGCTGTTTCTCTGGCTAAGAATGCTATAATTCCTTTACAAGTGACAAGCAGGCTGCTACCATCTGCTGGTGAATGGCTGCAGGACGGTGGAGTTTGCGTGGAAATTTGCTCATGGACCGAAGAAAACAATTAGTGGTCATTAAGCCCAATTCACCCATTTCCTGTAGGAAGTTCCACGATTTCATTTTGTCTTTAGAATGTTTCCTAATTGTGGTGTGATTTTTGTTTTGTTTTGAAACATAAATGCGTTAGATAAGGATTCTAACCAAAGCCATATTAAGTACCAGCAGGATCTGTGTGTAGTTTTCTCCTTTAAAGCACAACTGTGGTGTCTTGCAAAAGCAGACTGAGACCATCCAGACGTTTTTTAATCACTTTATTCTGTCTTTCTAGAAACACCTGGGTATATTTGGAAACCACGTGGCATTACATGGTGATAGTCTCTTTCAAAGATTTAATGGTAGACTCGTGAGTTGGTTTAGAACCATACAGCTTTGTAGGGTGTCTGCTTTGTTCAGTTACTATACTGTGTCAAGAAGGAAGAACTCGGAAGAAGAGAGTACTTATTGTGTATGTGGTTCCCCCAGCTTCCCCTGAAAGAAGCAGATGGTCGGGGGTCCCAGGAGGTAGAAGAAATGGGGCCATTAGACTGTCAGTGACTTGTGAAAAGCAGAAGCATCTGCCAGAATGGAGACTTGTTCAGCAGCAGGGGAGCCAGCAGCAGCAGATGATCTCTGCCTTGAGCAGTCAATGGTGTAGTAGTGGCTGGGGAATTGCTGTTGTGGGCGTAGCTGCAGGTAACCTTGGTAATAATCTGGTTGGTCTGGCAGGCTAAAAAAAGGGAAAGTAAGGCTTGATGCTTAATCTCTGGCATTTTAACTACTCACTTTTACTGTCTGATCAGCCCTAACTACAACTGATTTGAAAGTATTCGGTACCCATTCTCAGCTGAGCGCCATAGGCATATTTGAAATTGTTCAAAATGCCTGTCGTGTTTCTGCTTCAAGTTTCAGAATAGCAAGATGAACCATGCTAGACTGAGCAAAGAGTAAGTTCAAAGACTAAATTAACATTTGGAAAAGTATCAAAAATTTTGTCCTCTTGTTTTCAGCTGTATCATACAGAACGCTCTTCTAAGACATGCCTTCTCAGTGTTAAGAAGTATTTCACACAGCTGCAGTTTAATCTCTGCTGCTGTAGTTCTTGTGCTCTTACTGACTGCTCTGTACGGGACACAGTGTTCCTCGGAAGAATGGCCTCTTCTGTTGCAACAGCATGGTGGTACTTCAAAGGCCAGATAAAATGGGGAGGACAGAATGCCTCTGAGAAATAAACCTAGAAATTCATCTGTCTTCAAAAGGAATAGACAATTTGGGTTCTGTCCTGTTGGAATAATTAATCTCAGTCAGCCACATCTAAAAGAGTGAAGTGTACGGGTAAAGAGCTTTGGTTCAGAACTCCTCACGCTGCATTTTGTGAATATTTGGCATAGGTGAATCTATGGCTATTGCCAGTACGTAATATTCTTCAAGGGCTGACTTCATAGCCAAGAAGAGATGCTTTTCTACACATGAAACTTGGTTTTACTCCCAAGAGAAAGAGAGTTACATTGCAGTTTGGCTGGGGGTTCATACATTTTGGTGTACATTAAAACATTGGCTTAGGTGGGTTTTTTATCTTTGGAAGCTTGCATTAATGTTCTGACAGGCAAGAGTAAGCTGCTTGAGTGTCCCTTTTTAGGCCTCAGGGACACTTTCCTTACATCATGAATACTGCAGTAGTTTGTCATGATACACATTCTCTGCTTAGAAGATGGACACAGTTTAAGTAGGGATCACTGGAGGTCAGGCTCTCAATGCTTTGGCATGACCAAAAAGAGAAGGCAGTATTCAAGGCTGCAGTTGTAGGTGTCATGAGAACTGGTGTTTCACAAGCTTTTCTGTTAGTTGCATCTGCTTTGATTTGAAGGAGGCCACCTGGTTTATGGCTGGAGCTGGTTTTGCTTTCATCCTCATTCAGTCATTTAAATACAAACTGTAGTCATCTCTGCATAGCCTAGAAGAGTGGGAAAAGCAGTAACTGTCAGATATTCTCAGTGGTTTTTGAAATAGTGTAATCAAAGCCCTGATTACTATGCAGAGGGAGGATCTTCGCTGTGGCTGTTATCTTTGGCCAGACCTCCACTGCAGCATGTATGTTCATTGTGGGTGTGAGGGAGTGTGGTCTAGCATGATGTGGCTATCTCCCTGTATGGTAAAAGACCGTGGTTTGTCCAGTGCCAGGTTCACACTGCTGGTTTGAGCACATCTATTCTGTGTGCTGTACAGGTGTCACTTACTGATAGTGTTAATACTGCACACAGAGTTTGATACTAGCTTTTCCAATAGGAAAAAGAGGGTTTAGATCATGTCATCATCTGTCTGTGCACAGTCAGTGACCGAAGGCAGTGTCTCTTAGCCTGAATTCAAGGTGAATTGTATCAGCTATACAAGGCCTTATTTGTGGTTTTAGTTGTGTTTATCAGCACAACCAAAATTTCTGTGTGTAACTCTAAAGTTATTGTAGGTCATCTTTTTTTTTTTGCTCATAATAGTGTATTTGCATTTTAATTTTTAAATAATAGCAGTCTCATAGCCTTTGGTGCATTCTATCACATGTGACTTTGTTTGCTTCTTAGAAGAGAAAAATGTCAACCTGTCAGAAATCAGTTTTCATCAGAATCTTAGATTAGTTAATGGAAATCACTTACTGTATACCTTCAAGAAATAAAATTGCTGTCTAAACGAGATGCACTATAGGCCAACTTCCATAGGTCATTCCTTAAGTCAGTCAGGATGAAGTAAATGGGTGAGTGGCTTTCATTCTGCTGCATTCACATCTCACTGTTAATACGGTTAAATACATCATTGACCAGTTGAGATAATGGGATTTAAGTAATGAAAATTGAACATGGACATCAGATGGGTCTTAACTACTTTGACAATAAATGTATGAGCATCCTTGTAGTATTGCAGGCGTTTCTTTTGGAGATGTGCCATTTTTGTGATGGTGAGCTATTTTCTCCTTGATGGCATCTTCTCCTGCTCCAGATAAACCTTTTTTAATCACCTCTGAAAAAGTGTTCAACTTAGCCTTGATCTTTTTGGGCTGCTTAGTGATAATGAAAATGATGTAACCAAATTACTTTTACACTAATGGTGTCTCCTAAATCATTCTTTGTCATGCTAATTCTCATTTTAAAGCTGCTGTAGATTCAGAAAAAGCTCTTTTCCAATTTTAACACTGATGTCATTGTCAGGTACTGAAACATGGGCCAGAGAAATAGATTTGAGAAATGTTTCCACTTCTTAATGGTTGGTTTGATGGTTTGGTATCTCGTCTGATTAGTGCACTTAAAAAGTTTATTGTTTGAAAGAGCTTATATTATTGCCTATTCAACAGGCCTTTAGTCATGTGGTGTCGAAAGATACAGTTCTGACCTTGTGATACTTGAGAAATTTGTGCTGGGATGGGGTTAACTAAAATTCCCAGGAATTCCCTGGAAAGATATTTGGAAAGTTGGTTGCAGTCTTCATTGCCATTTCTTGGTTTCCCTTTCAGAAATGTTCCCATTGCCAGGAATCGGGAGCCACCTTAGGCTGCTACATCAAAGGCTGCTCCTTCCGATACCATTACCCATGTGCCATCGATGCAGGTAAGAACAAACAGCATGCCAACTGTATTTCATGTTTATTCAAAACCACATGACACAAAATAATTCTCAGGTACTTTACAATTTTATTCCCTCTCTGTTTTTCACCTACCATGAAGATCCAGTAATATTAACGGTGAGAAATGGCATCAGATAAATAACACATTGGGACAAGGTGGAACTTGCAATGAAAAAGAGTCTACGTGAAAGTGCAGGAAGAAGTCTGGTCTGGGGGAGTGTAGCTGCAGTGACTCATATTTGGCTAGAATATGACAACTGACCACTCTTTTCTTGCAAAAATTAGAAACCCTTTGTTAAAAGCGTGCAAGTGACCAGAAAAGTGTCTGCTCTTTCAGGTTTACAGTCCTGTGGAGTCATGGTAATGATTTCAAGTGCAAAGGGTTTGTAGAATCATCAGTACCACTTGCAGCACAACCTTCCTTCTCCCTCCTTAGAAGCATTTCAGCCAGTGTCTTGAGTAGGTCCAGATTTTGTCGTTGAACAAGCTAATGGTTTGGATGGTGTTCTCCCTAGCCTGGGGTTCTGAGCTGTTGTTTTGTGTACAATAATGAAAGTGGTTCAATGGAGATAAACTTTATTCTTGGGTTAAAAAAACAAGCCAGCTTAGAACGAATAATATCCCACTGTTCCAGTCCTCTGTAACTCACTTCTATCGTACAGTACGTAGTCTGATAGCAAGCAGTAAAGATTCAAGATTACAACTGTAGACTGGTAAATAATTGCAAGCTTCCTGTTTGTTATCCCAGTTCCACAGCAGCCCACTTGTTTCACTAGCTGTTTTATGCTGTTTTCCAAGTGTTTACAGTATTGGAAGTAGGTATGCTCATTTCTGAATGACTGCATCGCACCTCACTGTGAAATCCCGCCCTGTTGGAGCACCTTGTTTTATTCTAATAGAAATGTTTTTAATTAAATTAGTATTGCAGTGGAATGCTGCTAGTACCACATAGCTATAGAAAATGCTTGATTTTACATGCAATAAGGTGTTAAATATTATTTGGGTTGCAAAAATCACACGTTCAAAAAATGCCACAAATAAGGGTGTCCGTGTAAGTGTGATTTTGGTCTCTTATGGATGTACCTTATAAAATAGTAATTGCCTAATCAAAGATTGACATCTTTTCCATAAGGCCCTACCTCAGCCTGTAGGATGGAAGAGTACTCATTCATGAACATATGTTGTCCTCACTGATTCTGTGTTTTACTTGCTGTGTATGAGTCCATCTCAGTTCTGAAAGTGGAACTGTGAAATTTTCTGTGACACTCATCTCTGTCATGCCTAAGAGTTTTATGAACATCAGCAACCTTTTTGTTCATACATTTGAGAGGCAGAATTGTCAGATTTGCCTTCGTATTGTGTTTAGTAAGTTGTTTCTGGTTTGTGACCTACCCTTTATAATACCATGAAAAAAATGGTAGGGCATGTTACCTATAGTTTGGGATGCTTAATATGAATTCTTGTTACTAGATACAGTATGTTGCATTTTCCATGTTATAAATACAGGTATCAAAATTAAGATATTGTCCTTTTTCTTTAGATATACCTTCCTCATTAACTCTACTCCACTTCAGCAAATGCAGTAGGATCCTCCAGATGACAAATGTACTGAACAATCATGACTGATTCCCAAGAGCAGTTCTGTCATGCACGGAAGAGGCAGTGTCCTCTGCAAGAAATAGTACATAATCATACTATTTGCATCATGTTAAATGTAATACAATATGTCTATCTATAATATATAGAAGAGGGCTACGTTAATTTGGCGTTTCCTTCCATTTGTCTTGACTTTGCAGCCTTTGAGGTTTTGGTTTTTTTAGAGTAGCTTTTTGTGTTCAAGTTCCAAGGCTGTGCTTACTTCATTTTCTTGTAATTTTGTTATGAGACATCATGTTGTCATGTGGCCATCTGTCAGAGTGCACCATTCCAAGCTAATTTTCCTCCTTTGAGTAATACGGCAGTAATGCATTGCAAGAGCTGCATGGAGATGGGATATTTGAGCTATGAGATTCGCAAACATACTTAAATAATAGAAGAGTTGGTAAAACTGATAAATCTCTGGTTTTGCTCCAGGAAGAGTAGGTTTTAATGAGAACAAAAACTTCATTTCTTCAGTCTGGCTCTTTATACCAGCCGTGAGCTCTTTATCTAGTTGATCTCAGGTTCCTCTTCTCAAGTTCCTTATTCCAGTCTCTTTTGTAAGACACAGTTCTCCCTGCTCTGTTCTAACTTTTCCTTTGCCCAGTTTTCTAGCTGTCATTCTGGTGTCTTCTTCTGCTCTTGCATCACTTACTCCTCTCCTTTCTTGCTTCTAGCTCTTGAGATTTTTTCCTCTCTGGGCTTCTTATTCCTGTTTGGTTCTCCTAACTTTGCCATTTGTCACACTTCTAACCTCGATACTCCCTCTTTGTTCTTGTATATTGCCCTTGATCTCCTCTGTTTCACCATTCTGTGCCTTATCCCACTAGTTCTTAGGCTCCAGTCTTCTGGCTGAATCCTCCTGGCACACTCATCCTTAATTCCCTGCTCCTAACTTTTATGACCACTGGTCTCCTCATCTTGCTAGCCTCCACTCTTTTTCCAGTTCCAGACTGCCTTTCTCACTTGTGCTGCCTATCTTAGCCTTAGCAATATACCCCAACAGCTGCAGTGCTTTTGGGTCGGGTGCCCAAGTCTGAGGCCAGAGGTTCATTTACAGGAAAGACCTGCTCACCCCCAAGTATATTTGGAGGACTTTTTGAAGGCTGTAACTCCTAAAAGCTTAAGAAGCCTCACCTGAGGATTAAAGTCTCAATTGCTCCTTTCAAAGAGATTACATTTACTGCTTTTGTGGTAAGCTGGCAAGGACATGCCTGAGAATTGAGGTCCTACTGCAAAGCAGGGTATGCTAGAACTTTCTGGAGAAGTTTAATGGGGGCAGAATAACTTGTTTCGCGAGAAAGAGTCACAAGAAAATTGTTAGAGTGCTTCAGCTGCAGTTTTCAACCAAAACAAAGAAAAGAGACTAGCTTGAAGTAGATTCTCAGCATTCAAAGTTTCAGCCTGATGGTACAACAGTAAAAGACCTTGTTTGCAGTTGGTTGTGTCTGTGGGTGTAATCAAGGTGTTTTAATCTATAGCCATTCTTCCAATAAATCTGTATAAAAGAAATAAGCTATATGGAATAGAACTTGGGTTTTGGCTGTGGACAAGCAAAAAACGTAGGCTTTCTTGAGAAGCACATCAGCATTCTTTTTTTCCTTAGCCTGCTGTCTACCTATAAACCCCTATTACTGGTTATGCAGTGCTGCTGTCTTTCTATAGTGAATCAGATACAAATGTTTCTCGAGTTCTTTGGGTTCTGTGGTAGTTTCGTTTGAAGTTGGCCATCCTGCTTTGGCAGATGTTGCTACCTTGCTTCATTGAGGTCCTGAAACAGATCTCTTCTGAGTCCTCAAGTCTGTGTTGACAATTGCGAGGGCTTTTGGGCTTTTGGAATATGTATGACTGGTCTTGTATCTTAAAAAAAAATACCAGAAAACACTTGCTGAAGTGTTTTTTAGGGTACATCAGGTCATAAACACTTGATGTTTGACTGTAACATTTCTGGAAGTGACCATGCCTCAGCTGAGATGAAGTATGCATATTGTGCTGCTAGGCAGTTGCATTGCGAGCTGAAGTGTCTTTTTACCTCTGCGTTGGTGTGAGTTAGAAGTTAGTACCCTCTCAGTTGCTGTGCCTCATTGGAAAGGCACTACATTTTCCATAAAGGTCTGGAGGGTGAAATATCTGGAAAGGGCTTCAGTTACTTGCAGTGCTGAAGGCTGGCTCTGCGATGTGCCCTGAGCTCCAGCTTCTGTGCCGATGCTTGGTTTCCAGTCACACCCTGGTGAGGAGCCAGGTTTTGCACCGCTGTTGCTAATTGCCTGCTATGCAAGGCACATGGCTTCATAAGCTGCCAGTTTGTACATATGGATGTTTTTATATAGCCTAATTCAGCCTTCCTTTTAATCTCTTTTCACAGAAAGTAGTCTTTGGCAATATAGGGTGCAAGGGAGCTGAACTTCTCTTAGCCGTTTGCATAAAAATCAAGATCAGTAGTGCCACTTAAGTAATCTTTATATGGAAATGACTGCGGTTAACGTTGTCTGTGTTTGGCTTCGTCTGTCCAAATATATGAAGAGCCTCTGATGTCTCAAGATAACTTAGTCCTAGGGATGTCTCCATGGAAACAGGATCTTTGTTTTCTGAAATTTTATATCCTCTGCCTCTGCTTGTTCCTCCCCACCTGGAGCCGGATCCTGATTGCTGCAGCACACTTGTCTCTACAACACAGGTCGGAGGCAGTTTCACATACAGAAGATTTTTGACTGTAAATTAGGAAAAACCTAGCAGAAAAATAGAAGGAATTTTCAGAGAACAGAAATCCTGCGTCTTCCCAAATATTGTTAAAGATGAGTAACAGGCAGAACACAGAGGGTGAGACAAAGTGTAAAGCTTACAGAAGAATAATTGCTTCTATTAGAAATGTTTTAGCTCTTCTCTGACTACTTTATGGAGAAAAATCTGTACAAACAAGGACAAGTCTCGGTTCTTTCTCCCTTTCTGCCACAATGAGCTGATCATAGCTGTGTGTCTTGTGACTTCATGATGAATTGTAATCTGTGATATAAAGTACTTGGAACCGCTAACTGAAATGCAGGCCAGCTTTGTAATGATGAACAATTTTTGCCTTATTGGTATTCAGCTGATTTTCTACAGTGAGCTGACGAAATTTTTCATAGTTGTCTCTTAATAGAAACAAAAAGATCTCTATTAATTGGATCTGGTATTTGTATCTGCAACAAAAATGACAACCTCAGTAAGAAATAGAGCTCCATGTGCAGATCAGGCATGAGGTATGAGGTTTCTGACAGTTCTTCCTGATCATGGTACAATCTTCCTTTCTGATGTACTAGCTAGAGAAGTGCATTCATTACCAATGATGGGGTTCCAAGAAAGAAGAAAACTCCATCCTGTTGTAACATACTGTGTGTTTTTGATGATTGCTCTGTATATTTTCGATGATTGCTGTATTATGCAGTGATAATTCATGCTGCAGTCTAAATGTACAATTCCTGCCCTTATAATGAGACAATATTTTATTTATTCCCTGTTGTTTGCTAATACTACATTTGAAATTGTTATCTGTGGCAGGATTAAGGGTTTTACTCCCCTTTGCTAAAATCTCTCAAGTATCTTAGCCCATTGCATGCTGTTTCCCTTTGATTCAGGCCAGAGGCATTCATGTTGAAACATAAGCGTTTCATAGCAGAGGGATGCTCTGCCAAAGCTTGGGTGTCTAGAAAGCTTTTCCCTCAAGCTTTAGTTGTAGTCTCCTGCTGTCTGTTAAACTCTTCCAGCAGATTGAAACAGCAGGTAGCACTGGTTATGCTGCATACTTAAGAGCTTTTTAAATTAGCACATTTTATTTACCATTGTGCTTCTTCAGTTGCTAGCTATTTGGGTAGGTTGGAGGAGGCGGGAGGTCAGAGCCACCTTGCTGAATTCTCAGTGGTGTTGGTTGCATTGAGGTGATGATAGTGCTCCGTTCTACTGATGCACTGATAGTGTTTGGCCTGCTTGCCTTTGGTACATGGGGTACATGGGGGAAAGAACAGTGTCAGAACCTTGGGCTGGTTGAGAGGTGTTCCGGGGAGGGAGCTGGATTCTCTCAGGAGAATGCTGCTTTTTCACTTGGCTGTGAGGCTGAATACAGGGTGTCTGAAGACACAAATGGAAGGCAGAGAATTGGCCTGTGGTGCTCCTGGTGTGGGCATAGAACTGAGGTTTCAGGAGCCACCTACTTGACATCTGCTAGAGGCATAGTCTGGGAGGGAGAAGCAACACTTTACAATGGCAGTGCCACTATAGAAACGCTCTTCAAATGATAGTATTGCTTAATTTGTTCCTAAATAAGCAATTCTGTGTAGGCATCCTGCTGTCCCTAATAGCTTTAAATCATTAATTAAACTACTACTTAGATCATAGAAACTTCATATATACAAGTCACAGAAGCAGATCCAAGAGCAGCATGAGTGCCCTGACTAGTAGACATAGTATCAAAGCAGAAACTGATCACCAGCATTTGGGATTGCAAATAAACTGCTGTAAGCACCCATACCTAGAGACCTACACCCCTTCTCCCCTTGATGTTTGCAGGGCTGTGGGATAAGCATGAAAGGCAACAATTTGCCTATGGAGTGTAGAGCAGGGATTATCTGTTCAGACTGGATAAACTCATCCATCTTGCGCTGTACAAGGAAGGCAGGAATAGCTTCCAATAGGGGCTGGGATACAGGATTTGTAGACTTGCTGTTGTGATTCTTACTCCATACAGAGTATCAGGGAGACTGGGGATGCTTGAACTTGTCTTGGTAATCCACGCAACATTGTCACTTGGGGTGTTTAGTAATTTTATTTGCTGAAACTTCGGTGGTGGAAGGGATGAACCTGCTAATAAGACAGTATTCCTTCAAGAGATCTTGGAATGAAAAATACATACCTGTGAGGCAAGATTAACATGTGATGTATTATTCAAGTTGTGTTTTATTAAAAAGCTAATAAATTGTTTTCTTCTCTTCCTTTAGATTGTTTACTAAACGAAGAGAATTTCTCAGTGAGGTGCCCCAAGCACAAGGTAAGAATCCTCTCCTGCATTAGGTCTGTTTTTTTATTGCTCTCTTCTGGTGTCTAAACTTGGATTAGTAATTTCAGACCTGGATACATCTGTAGTCACAGATGCTGTTAGATCAGTTCTGTGATGTGTGCTGGTAGTATATTCTGGGGCAAACATCAACTTGAGAAGAATATAGAGTTTAAGAAGATAAGTTTTTGCCTTATCCTATTCAGTTGTTCACTAGATCATTAATGACTCTTTAAAAAAGCTGGCTTCATTTCCTGTCTTCTGTGATAGAATCAGTACATTGCTCACTCTTTCTCTTTGAGAGCTACATTGAAACTGGTGGTAGTTTTTGTCCTTGGATTTACGGATGCAAGGAGGAATTAAAATGGTTCATGGAAAAGTTCTAACCAGCTTCTAGAAACACGTAGACTACATCATGAACCAGTGTAGTGATGAACCTGAAGCACCTCTTTCTAGTCTGTTGGTAGTAACTGGACTTGCCACTCAGCCTTCAATAGAGCCGTTCAGTTGTTCTGTAGATCTTTGACTCTTCAGAAGACCCATCTTCGTTTTCAGCATGCTGCTTCTGCCTAGGGCTTAGCCATGCTTTACTGAGTGTTCCTGTAGCCTGCCAACACAGTGGTGCTGAGAGCTGGACTGCTGTTACTCTGTCCATATGGAAAGAGGAGACAAGGCAAACAGTACATACTCTCTTGCACATGTGATAGAGTGCTGGGAATACACCTCCCAGCCCATAAGGAGGACATTATCTCTGGGAGGCTGTGGATAGCTTAAAACTCTCCATCAGTTTTAAATGCTCAGAGTATGGAGAAAATGGCTATTTTTGTGACCAGTTGCTTACAACAGGAATTGTGCAAGAGTGTGGAGGGCTTATGCTGGAAAGTAAGTGATAATAGGGAAGAATGGTATTTCTTTCTAGCAGGGATTAGTCTCCAGTTAGGTCTTTTCTGCAGATCTCTTCTCTGCCTAGAATTAGACTGACATCTGGTGGTCTTTTGTCTTCACAGATTATCTTTAATCTGTCTTTTGTGAACATATAAGAATTAGTCTCATGTTCCTTTCTGAATGTTCTACCACAATATGATGTATTTATACCCACGTATTTAAATGTGCTGGAAGATTCTGGGGGCATTCAGGCTGTTATCCAGAGCTGGCCTACTTTTCACCATGTACAGCATAATTTATTTCCTTTTACAATTGAGGAATAATGTTAAAAATGTGTAGCAGGCTTAAACTGATGCATTGATGCTACATGAACCTGCAGATCTTGCCAAGGAAAAATGGGAAGGGTGAGCTCCTCTTACTGTGGAATGCAGCTACCTAATTGTGCAAATTTGGATACTTGACTAAAGAGAATAGGAAGGTTATGACTTTGAAGGCTGTTTTATTTTTGCTGCCTATTGCCTGAAGTATTGCAGGGAAACGTAGTGTTAAGCTTTTCATAGCTAGCTTGGGTCAGTGCTGCTGTATATGTCCTTACAGCTATGGTGCTTGAACCTCGGAAGGAAACGACAGACTCCAGCTTCCCGAAGAAGATACTGAGCAGGCACATCGATTTCCAAAGTAATCTTGGGAGCGGGAGGGGGAAAACTGCCAATTAAATTGATAAAAGTACTTCATGAGGCAATAAAATTTTGAACTTCATTCAAAACTGTCCCACTGCAGATCATTTTCTGTGTTGCGTCGCAATGGAATTCAACACCAGCAGCCTTTCTTTGACACTGAAGTTTGTTGGCTTTTGCTCAGTAAAGACATGACTCCTTTATTTGAAGTCAAGCAGAGTTTTCTTTGCCTTGGCTGTGACTCTGCCCTTGTCCTGCACTTCACTGATCATTGCTGATTTGTTCCAGCTCCTTCTGCAGGGCAGAATGTAGGGTCACCCTGCTCCTCCCATCGTAGTGGCTGGAAAGAGGAGTTCCAGCCAGTTGCAGGACAGTAACAGGAGGGTTGACAGCTATTGCTCTAGAATGACTGGAGAAGAAATCACATCGGGTTTTTTGCATGATATAAGCAATTGAGAGGAAGAAACACTAGACCATTTAAACACATGCTTTTAGGTAATGCCAGTTAAACATTAGTAGCTAATTAGTAGCTGTCTGATATCCCATTCTTCTCTAGTTAATGGGTGGAAGAACTAACTTCATAAATACAATATAATAAGTAATTCCCCCAGTACAGTGCCTCTTACCTTTTTTCAGTCCATGCCTCACATCAGTAAATACACCTCATCATAATAAGTGGCTCCTGGAGAGCAAAGGTGCTTCTTGCCTCATTAACTTCGCTTGACACTTCAGGCATAAGCAAGCTAAGTCCAGAGGGACTGGTCCTGCCTTTCCCTGTACTCCCCAGTGAGCTTTCCCATTTCCTTCTGTCAGCATTGATGCTTCAACCATCCATGTCCTGAATGTGCTACTTTTGCAAAACAGCAGCTTTTATCACAGGGAAAACGCTGTCTGAAAACTAATCATCTTTTGAAGGGTTAGCTTCCTCTCACAAATGCAGCTAGCTGTGTGTCTGCACTGCATCAAGTGCTGGTGCAACAGATCTGATGAGGAAGCTAAGGCACTGAGTAGGATATAAAGGGGATGGGGTACCTCACCTTTTGGGGGCACTGCAGTCATAGATTGTTTTAAACCATCTGTGGGGCAATTTTAAGTGATGTTTCTCAGCTTGTTCTACCTTTTTGTGTTAAATTCTGTGTTTCTTAAAATTAACCAAGCTTTCTTATCCCAAACTCTTTACTTTTTCAGAATTGCCTGCTTTTGTCACAGGGAAAACTCTGTCTGAAAAATCTGTCTGGCTCCAATACTGACTTCTCTTTCTCTCTCTCACTCTCTGTATGTTCACTTTCCCTCCCCCTGTCTTCCTTTTCTCCCTTATTTTCTTTTTCCTCCTCCTTTTGGCTTGCTGGTTCGTCAGCCCCTCCTTCCTTGCTCTCTTCCCTCCTTGCAGAACAAGATGGTGAAAGGCAGCCTCAGCACAGAGCAGTCGGAGCGGGGGTGAGGGGGGAAGTGTACTCCTGGGAATGGAAATAAAAGCAAGCACAGGTGAGTTGGGGAGAGTTTCCAGTTTCCACCTGCCTTCTTCTGTGGCTCCTTACCTCCAATACGTCCCTCATATCTATAAGAAATCAAGGTGCTTTTGTGTACATTCAGAAAACCTGCAATAACTGGTTTTTTGTTTGGTTGGGTTTTTTCCTGCTACCATTCTGTTCAGGGTAGTGACTGCACTTTTTTGTATTTGCACAGTAATTCCTTCTGTTTAGAAATGAAGAGCAAATCTTGTTAGCTGCTCCAACTGCCTGATTACTCTCTCAGCTAAACCAGTGGCAGAAATCTCTTTTCATATTGCCATGATCGTGTCCATAAGGATCTGAAGGGTTTTTTACCGTAAGTCTTAGAGTAGTTAATAGTAAGCTTTCGTATAAATAAATTCATCAAAGTATCTTAAATTTTGCATGTAAGAATACTGATGAGTTCAAGATTATTGTAATCTCCAATCCCCTGTCTTCTGGAAATGTAAATATGGGGATAAGTACATTAATCTCGTCAGGAGCCCATTACGTTCCTTATGGACTGTCATTTTCCTGTGTTTTGCAAACAGACATGTGGATGTAGTTCCACCTTCTACCACCCAATTGGCCCCAGTTTTCTAAGTCTGTAACATTTACTCTGGTCCTTCACCTTCCTTCATTGTGGATCCAGCGTGGGCTGTGTGTGCCCAAAGTCAGCACCGCTGTGGGAAGCGGTGGTTTTGCTTTCACACCCCAGCTCCCCCACTGCCCTTCTTTCCTGCCTTCTCCTTTGTCACAGCGTTCATACAGGCATGTATGAACTGTATGGTGTGGAATTCAGTTTGTCTCAAACTGCATTTAGTAGCAACTGTGTTGGGTTATTTCCCTAATCTGGTTCACTGTGTGGCTAGGCAAATACTCTGGCACAAGGAGCAGCACAGAGGTGAGAGTTAGCACCCAGGGAATGGGATGAGGTTGGGATTTCTTATTTCATTTCCACCAAGTACATTGCCATTTGATGGCAATGGGGAGGTCTAGATGAGGTGTTTGGTTTCAGATTAACTCTTCCTGGCACCCTTTCCCATAAACTGCTGCCCAAGAAGGTCTCTTGCCTTCATTTCACTGCTCAGTTGCATTTCTTACTCAAGCCAGTTGCTTCTCTCTCTTTCTTGCAATCATGCAGGTGAAGGTGCTCTTTCATGTCTGTTCTCTGAGCTGATTATAACAGTTCCTTACCCTCGCTGCCATTCACTTGCTTCCCAGGCACCTCCCTTACCTTAAGATCTTACCTGTTTCCCAAGTTAAGTAATGGTGAAGTGCTTTTAATGGTGTTTTCTGTGAAGGATGAGAGATTAATCAGAGAATTCTGGGGTTTTTTTAGTGCAGTAGCAGAAGGCAGTATGTCATGTAAACACTTTGTAGACTGACAGCTGACTTGGTTTAGCTCTGCTGTGTTCTGTGATGTTTCATTTTCAGCAGCAGTCTTCCTTGGCTTTGGAGTGTTGTTAGAACAGTCACCATACACACAGTGTTTCGTGTTCATTATTTGAGTAACTTTTTCCTTCCATGGTAAAGGTCATTGGGATTCTTTTAAGCTTTTGCCTTTTCCTCGAAGTGTAAAAGGCAACGTAATTCATACTGGTACGACAGGACGATAGTCTCACAGACAAGGTGTCTGTTACAACTGTTTAACGCTAGAGAAGTTTTCTCAGTGATGATTTTTGGGGCCATTTCTTTGAGGCGCTGGTGAACATTACTGTGTCCCAGAGACCTTTACACAGCTTTGTTTCCTGCATTATTTTCCAGTGCTAACTCTTTTTTAATGTATCATAGGAACGTACTGGCTTAAGACCTTGCAGACTGCGGAATCTCTGCACCATATTCACTGTGTGCTCTAGAATTCTCCCTGAGGCATCATCACTTCTTTCCAAATTCACTTTTGCTTCAGTTAGTTTTTATCTGAGGATCTTATTCAGGCTCCCCTTTTTGATGTTGAATGTGCCTTCAAATATAATTCCTCTGACCTGGCCTTGCATCCCAAAATAAAAACCATGTAAATTCTGGAGGATTCACTTGTTAAAGAACTAAATAAATTGCTGCATTGCTGCAATAAGAAGTTTAGAGGAATCCTGTAGCAGTCCTGGGAGTGCAGGAGCTGCCTTTCTGCTGGCCTTACTGTAAGATAGAGTGGGCACTCAGCTGTTAGGTTATTGCATTGGTTTATTCCTGGTTCACGCCTAGGCCCAGCAAGTTAAGAAAAATCCTGCACGTTGGATAACATCCAGGCAAGTCAGTGTATTCTATCTCTGTTGTTTCTCTCTCCCTGAGCCAGTTGCCTCTAGAACATTTGGATCAGATCCAGGTCTGAGGAGTGACTGTGTGAGTGAGTCTGGTGCTCTGGATCTTGTCCAGGAACGGGGAAGGACTCTCTCTGTGTGTTGAGCCTATTTCCTCCCTGAGCCAGTGCCTAATGCTCTGGACCAATTCCAGGCATGGGCAAGCTGCAGTTGTACAGGAGCCAGAGACAGCAACACAGCCTTGACACTCCTTCAGCGAGAGCTCACAGTTGCACAGTAATGAATACCACAAAGGTCAGCTGCCTGAACTCTCTAGGAACCTCCCTCCTTTCCTCTTTAGCTGTAGCTCCATGGCGTGCCCCTCTGATACTTGCCTGACTCTTTGCTCTTAGCCTGGCACCTGTGTATGAGGAGGTATTTGCAGCCAAGAGGTAGGCTTGCTGGGATGTAACCTAATTGGTGTGCTGATAATCAGAACAGCATTGACTTCTGTATCACACTTAGTTAGAGTTCCGGGAGTTTAATTGCCAGCTATGAATGAGCACGGGTGTTACTTCGTTCCCAGACACACCTCTAATGCCGTTAACTGCTTTCCATATGCGTCACTTATGTTGAGAGCTTTTTTCCTTTTCCCAAGCTCACTAGCTGGTGAGGAGGGATTTATCTAAGTTATATCAAAGTAAGTAACCTTATGAAATAAACACATTGCTTCTGGGTTTAACTTGTGCTGTGGGAGAAGGGAAGAAAGGAATGTATTGTCTCAAGCTTTGCTCTCTCAGCTGTGCAGATTTAGGAGGAAGAGCTGTATCTTACAGAAATGAAATTTAAACTTGGTCTGCAGTTTCTCTTTTGAACTGAGCCTCCACCAGCTTAGCAAACTCCTGAAGTTCATTTTCTCGCCTCTGAGAATTTCTGGCCCGGAGAATGAGCATGCTAAACACTTGGATGCTCCTCCATTTGTCTTGAAAGACATCACAAGCTTAGTCCTTCCCTGAGCTGCCCACACCACTGTAATGTGGCAATTAGAACAAGAACCCCCAACATTAAAATAACAAAACCCAACAATGTTACCAGCCCTCCAATTGGTTTAACTGCAGCTTTGCCTTTAGCCTGTGAAATCCAGGCATTTCCCAGATTCAGTTCCTGCAGCTGGACTTACATAATTTTGATGTTGATTTCACTGTCTGCTGCATGTTCACTGAAAACTAGTGTCAGATGGTAGCTTGGTGATCTGCATGAAAGCAGTTGGGTCCAGTCCCTAAGGAGTGGCATCCCAGAAGCTGCCACTGCATTTGGACATGTGTGGCTCCTCTGTTTCCAGTTTTCATAGTCAAGATGAGGAGGAAACATGAATGAGGTGACCGCGCTCCTTTCTGGCCGCCGAAGGTAGCTGTTCCGTAAGAGTGCTATGCCATTGTAATGGCACAGGTTGTCCTGGGCCTCCTCCAAAACTGGGCTTACTTAGTTTTCTGCTGTTTCCTAAACAAAGTTTTATCTTTCCTTTTCATCACGTGGATTTGCTTTTGCAAACTGCACACACCGTGGTGCTTACACCTGTTTTCAGCTCACAGAACTAAAGAGCTCTCGGTGTTACCGCAGTGGTAGGCTGCTGAGTGACTTTGTTTCCGAAGCCGGGGAGGGGGGTGTTGGCAACCAGAGGGAAGGATCCATTCCAATATTACTGTTTTACTTTGTTTTTCAGGTTAGGCTGTTGAGATAAAAAGCGGTGGACATTCGTGACTGAATGGAATCTCTCCCACTGTGCAGCCATGCCCCCTCTCAACGTGCCTGCCAATGCCAGCACTTCCTTCATAAATTCTTACATCACACTCAAGACTGAGGACATCACAGAATCTGACCAAGGAGTCTGAACCAGCTGTTTCCATGGACACAATCTCCATAGTGACAGTGGGAAGGGGAGGGGGAAAAAAGGAAACAGGTGGGGGGAATTAAAGAGGGAGGGATAAATATATATATATATATATAAAGATCTATTTTTTAGTCTTGAAAGACTTTGTTTTAAATGAAAGGTGCGCTATATCCCTTTTGATGCTTTTGATTAAAATTACCAAAACCCCATATAAATTAAAAAAGAAAACTGTAGCTAAAGTAAATATTAAATCCAAAATCAAAGCAAGGCTTATTTAGCGTAACGGTGTGTGGGAAAGAACAGCAGAACTGGGAATACTCCAAACAGGACTTGGCTCCCTTCCTCTTGCTTGCTTTCTCACGACATCCAAGGTAGTTCAATTTTAAAAGGCACATAAGAGCGTGATAAACTGTAGGGTTTGGGAAGAAGGCTTGGATGGGTTGCAGGTGATGGGGTGTCAGTACTTGCGTATGCAGGGTAGGGAGGTTATTGGTTTTGAGAAACACTGTTAAAAAACATCTGAACACTCTTGGGTCATGGGACTCATGGAGTAAGAGATGGCTGCTACTTGCTAGATCCCGAACACCTTGTTTGTGTGGGAATGTCTGTACCACACAGTTGGAAGGGGTATCTGCCCTTTGTGGCAGCAGCATGCACTCCCAAATCATTGCAATGCACTGCCTTCGGTCTTGAAGGCAGGTGAAAGGAAAGTACAGTTTACCTGCCAGATGTGGGAGCTGGAAAGGAAGTCTGAATGTTCTTGGAGTCAATGTGTCTTCAAACTGATCAGAAAATCCACTTGGCCCTTTTATTAGTTTACGTTTTGCTTTTCCTGAGGAAGGAAGAGGGAATGTCAGTGTAACAGCCTACATGGTATGGGTATTTGGGGTGGTTTTGGTTTGGGGTTTTTTTTGTAACTTATGTAATTTTAAAACATTTGGGTTTGTAAGGAACTACAACGAAATCCTAATTTCTTTTTTCTTGTTAAGGCCTTAAGAAAGGGGTTAGTGCATCTTTCAGGGGTCACTCTGCCATGGGAATAAAATAGCTGTTTCACAAACAGTTTTATATAAAAAAAGCTTAAAAAAACCAAAAAAACTAATAAACTTCATTTTAACCTTGTCTCCTATTATTTTGCGCAAACTTGATTTGTTTCAAAGGACAGAGAGACAGTACTATCTGCTGCTTTTTGGTTTCTTTGCCTTCATCGGTTCTGCCTTCAGTGATGACCTTCTGAACTGGCCTAGCAAGAGGAAGACCACAAAAGCTTTTAAAAACTAAAGCTTAGGAATTGTTTGATGTTCAGAGATAAAGAGCCAATGACTGGATGAATTTGTTCATGTGAAGTTGGTGGTATTGCACCAAGTTGCTGACTTCTTTCACTCGTAGGGCATATCCTAGTGATAACCAAGCAGCGTGGTGTTTACTGGGAAGTCACTAGAGATAGGGATCTAACCAGCATGACTTGGATAAAAGAATGGGGTCGATATTGTGGGGAGGGAAGAACTATTTTAAGAAGTTATGTACTGGATGCTTGCTCAACTGCTCGCATTTTGGAGTATTCAGCACATACAAAATAAAATCTATGATAGCTCATATTAAGATATCTATTTTAACTCTATTTTTAAAGATCAATTTAAAGATTCGGGAGATAATTTGGCATTTATTTATTTCTGGAAGTTGCTACTCTCACTGATAAGTATTCGGAAAGAAAGGGCAGTCTTCTGCTTACTGCTTTCCCGGTAGCAGCTACTTGAGTTAATATGTCCTACATTAAGAAATAGACCTGTTGTGATAAATGTCACTAATGTGTCCTGAATTGGTGCTGAAAATATTTAACTGCTGGTGTAGTCAGAAAAAACTCATTTTTAGCATAGTTCATGTGATTGAGTAAATGACTTCTTTTCAACTGAATAAAAATTGGTTCTTTTTTTTTTTTTTTTTTTTGCTAGTGTCTGTTCTATTCTACCTGTTCTGGGAAAAAAAAGAGTCACTGTAATCACACTGATTTATGTCGGTGAAGAATCCACATTGTGGTACTACCACAGCAGAGGGCTGTGTGGTGACACTGCTCAGCTTGTTCCTTTTGGCTCTTCAGGGTGGTGTCACGCGGTTGAGGAAGGGTTTTGGGTACCTGGGAGGGAGTCTCGGAGGAGCCTTGTGGGTGCTCATGGTAATTGTTGTGATGTGGTGTTCTGGGAAACACCACACTTGGCTCCAGGAGAAGTATTTCTTAATATGTGCTTAAAGGTTCAAATCAGCTGCTGCTTACCCCCTCATCAGCGCTGTTGGCAGAGGTAAGGGGTGTGCTGCAGTAGAGAGGGGTGTTACACGAGTTGTTCCTCTTTGTTGGTCGAGTCTTCACAGGAACCATGGTTCTCTGAAACCAAGGCAGGAGGAATCTGAAACTGTGTGTAATGGCTTCTTAGGAGAACCTGGAAACAATTCAGAACACTTACAAAACCCAGTTGGAAAGGAAAATTTCTTTTGGCTCAGAAGATACAAAGTGCCTGAGTGGATTCTGAAAGCCGATGTACATAATGTTTGCCAGCTCCATCCTGCAAAAGCAATTAACAGCTTGATATTATGGATACCTCAAACTTGAAAGGTTTGGAAATCTTGGCTAATTTAGTTTGTGGAGCAGAAATTACCTACGGCAGAACATTGAAACATGGATATTGTGTAAAGAAAACATGACCTGCCAGCCCCTTGGGAATTACCTGTTTGGATGGGGAATGAACTAATGAGAATTTGGATAACGGAGCTTATTTTTCAAGTGTTCCTCCACGCTGACTCCCATCAGGATCTTTGAGAGGAAGAAGAATTGCACTGGTTTGCTCGTGAATGTGTGTGATGGTTTAATGGTGTTTCTGAAGTACATGGTTGCCGTTTTGAAAGGAAGCTGTACAACTAACCTGAGTGAGCCAACACTTGAACAAGGTCAAATTAAAAAACCCATGTTTTTCCATAATGGATATGCAATAAATTCAGCTTGCAGAGGATGTCTTACAAGCTCATCAGTGTTCGTCTGGGGACAAGATGAGGGAACTCCTCCCACAGGAACTGATGGAGGCCCTGGGATGTGTACAGCAAGCATATCTTGATTCCAGGAGCTGCTGATCGATAACACTGATCATGGATTTTAACTGCATGTGAAATTTGCCCTTGGAAAGCCAAGGCGTAGACTGCTGTGGAGTTTACAGTGAGTAAGATCGTGCAGCACAGGAGAAAGCAGGCTCAGCTGTCACTGCAGAAGGTGGTAGCCATGCTCCCTAACGTGTGTGTCACCTTGATACGAGTGGGGTTTTACCTGGGGTTGTGATGTTCTTGAACCTTCCAAATCGGTCTTAGACCAAAGCAAACCGATGGTCCATAATGGTGTTGAAATAAAAGAATGCTAAGGGGTTCACAGCAAAGCATCTGCCAAGGAATGTTGTGCATCCAGTTCGTGGAGTCCAGCTAGTGCCAAGCTAAAGAAAAACATTTTTGGTGGGACATGCATTTTTTAAAGTAGTTTGTCATGATACGGGCAACTAAATGATAGCTCTGGAATTCTGGCTGTTCCATGTACAGTATAAACTGTAATGTATGTAAGAATGTATGTGAGGAAAGATAATACCTTCAAAATGGGCCATTTAAAGGGAGAACATTTTGGGGCTCAGATACAAACTTTCTAAGTCCTCATGCCTAATAACAGTGTTACTACATCAGGAATTACCTCTGTCATCTTTAAGGCAGTGGTTGTCCTGTACATGATAGAAGTACTTGGTAGAGGGACACAAAATTGCTTTGTCTGACCTAGTCCCTGGCTTATCGGAATGACTGGAAGAAGCAGTCCTCTGGCTAGAAATGTAGAAAATTTAAGTTCAAATATCAAATCTTTGGAAGTGGAACAGGGTATCCGGATGGTTGAGGATGAATAAATCATCACTGGTCTGGATTTCCTTTTAGTTGTTAAAATCTGGGGAAAAACCAGAAAAAATACAGGTCATCCAGGAACAGTTACAGATGTAGACTATGCAAAGATAAGGCATATATTTTGTGGCTCTTCTGACTTCCATGTGAGGATTTGGAGGTGTAGTTACAATCAGAGTTTTGGGTTAGAAATCCTCCTGTGAAACGGGGTAAGATTCTAGTTTGGCTGTGGAATATTTCTAACAAGTTTGGGGTTTTTGTTGGTTGGTTTAGTTAGGGTTTGGAGGCTTTTTTAGGTAAAGCTACTGCAGTAGATTGTGAGTCAGACAATTCAGTCAATAAACGTAGAGGCACGAGTAATCACTAGAACACTGTGGGATACCAGTAACTCTGGTGCTTTCTTTATGGCACTGCTGCATGCCAAAGAGAGTTCAGCTAATGTATGTGACTGAAAAATCACCTCCGTGCAGATACCCTGCACCCTACCTAGCTCCCAGAGTGGCCTGCACTATTCAACTGGAAATTATTGTTTATTATCTATAAATTATAATTACATTGTAATAATTTAAATATTATAATTTATTATTTAAAGCAATAATGAGGTTTTCTTTATGGTGTAAAGGTCAGTGAAACAGTTGCTGTCGTTATCTCTATATGTGAGTGTTTAAGTTTTTACTCTGCCTGTGCTTTTGGTCAGATGCAGAAAGTTTGCTTTGTCATCCAGCTGACAAGTGAACAGGGTGCTGCTTACAGAGTCTTTTTTGTAGGGTTTAATTTCTTAAGTGTCCTAGTTAGTACCTCTACAGGAGGGAGCCTGAATTAGGGGGAAAGCACTGCTTGTTTGCTGCCTTCTTTCATGGGGCTGTATTGAGAGCCAAGATTGCTTCCCTTTCCTCCTTGTCCCCGACAATTATAACCTATGGCTTCACTCATTTTTAATGCTGTGGTTTCAGGTTCTCAGCCTTACCTGGCTAGCGTTAGAGAAATGATGGTAATTCTTATCAGCTGTAGAGAGAGTTTCTCCCATCTGAATAATTTGGAAAACAAATATACTCTTCTAGCTCATAGCAAACCTCCTGTGCAGGAGGTTTGGAGGTCAGCAGCCCTGGCTCTGAGCTATATCATGACATTGTTTTTCTGAGTTTTACTGAAATTACTTCTTTTCAGTACCACATCTTTCAGTGAGAGTCCTGTGAGCTGAAGCCACTCTGTCAGAGGAGTGTCACCACATCTAAGGATTGTATTAGAAAGGGAAAAGTCTGGACATTTTGTAGCATTTGTATTAGGAAAACTGAAATTCCACCTGGGTTCTTGCACCTGAGCTGTATGTCCCTTACAAAAGAAACGTGGATCATGGAATTCTTACATGTAGATTATTTTGAGGACATTATTTTGGGGATGTTGGAATGACACTTAGATTCTGAACAGATACTTGACCTAGATTATGGGGCATAACAATATCTACTTCTCATGCATTTTTCATCAGCTGGTGTTGAAGTACCGTACGAGTATGACAAATCCCACTTGTAGTTGTTCCCATTTGTAGCTGTAAGAAATACAGACAAAAGAAATACAAATGATTGTTCAGTGTTGGATGATGAAAATGAGATTAGGAATTGGCAGGTGGAAATGGATCTCAAAGAGGCAAGAAAGGACCGTGTGTGTAAGCAGAACAAAGACTGTGATTTAACGTAACGCTTCTGGGGCTTGTATCGTATCTGCTGTTTTGGAAACGAGGGTGAGGAGGTTACCGTGTGTAAATGGATGTTGCAGTCTGTCTCTTCAGCTGGTGTCCTGTCTGTTCCTCGTGTGGCTAAAACACCTGAGGAGGAATTGCTGCTGGCCTGTACAGGTGATAGGTGGCAAAGCTATAAATGACCATTTGGGAATGAAACCAAAGAGCTGCACTCTGCAAGAAAACAAGCAAAGCTTGTGAAACACCGTTGATGGCGATGTTTCCAGCAACCAAAAGCAGAGGCTGTATAGAATGGACCAGTTTTGCAGGCTCTAAGCAGATTTCCAGATTTTTCGTGTTCGATTCTGCTCCAAGTACGAAACATTCCCAGCTTCACAGAGCAGGAAATTGTGCTGGGGGAAGGAACAGCTTCCAGAGCCGTGAGATGGAAGTGGGCAGCCTTAAAGAAGGTATTAATGGCTGCAGTCGTCACGGCCTACTTCAGCCACACAACTAAAAACGACAGCAGCTCATTGCCACAGAAACACAAAGGACTTGGAAAAGGTGCTGTTACAGGAGAAATGTAAGCATTCATTATGACAAATGTAAAAGATTGACTTTGCAAGTGGTTTGTTGCTTCAGAAGAAGAGGGAAAGAAGGTGCATCCTTTTGGACTGTGTGGGATTGTTGCAGTCTAGAAAATGAACAGAAAATGAACAAATTAAAGTGTAAATCACTAAAACTGATCCCAGTCCCTAATAATTGGCAACAGTGAGTGCAGACTGCCAGTAACTGAGACAAAATCTGCTCTGGAGAGTGCCCCATTGGCCTGAAGTGCTGCCTATTGGTGCATTTGATGGACTCACCCCTGAGATGAGGGTCAGACTGCTGCTTTATGGTCCAAAGTTCCTCAAAAATAAGGAAAGGTGAGAAAAGATCAGCCTACTTGTGTGAAGGAGCCACGAAGAAATGACAGGTCAGTAGAAAAAGGTTTGTTCTTGGGGCTTGTTCTTGCTAAAACATGAGAGGAGGGGACCTGACCCCACCAGAAAGGCACCCGAAGGCCTGGTATTCTCATCAGTGGAGGTGGCTGGTCCTGCTCGTGTATGGAGCTGCATGTGTATGAGGTTTGGAGGAACAGTCTGGGTAGGTACTGCACCAAACTCATCCTTATTAGACTACAAAGCAGCAAGCCCTGAAGTCAGCTCTTTAACATAGAACAACCTTTTTGCATCCAAATGGTTGTTCCAAATAGAGGAGAGTCTCCGTTGTACTTAAAAGGGAAACGTTGGCCGGGTCACTGGGGTTGGCTGGTTCCTCTTCAAAGCACACTTATATCATCTTGGTTTTCTACCTCCAGTCAACAGCAACCCACAGAAACCATGGAACACGGAGGTTGATGCTCATTTTTCTAGGGTTTCATTTGAGCTGATTAAAGAGCTGCACTTGAGGCCTGTGCAACCTTTATTTCTGGAGGGGGAGAGATTTGCCCTTTATTTTTAGACCTTATTGGAATTACTTGGACTTGGAGAGCAGCCAATCAAAAACCTAAACAAGCCTCTGGTCTGCACTCAAGTGTTCAGTGAAGGGTCTGGTGGAGCTTTCCTTTCTTGTCCTTTACAGCCAGTCTGGGGCTTGTCCAAACAGCCTTCCTATCTGCCTGTTTGCAACAGCTCCCTCCTGACCCACTTTTTTCTTCACGAGGTGCATTAAGGATATCCGGATTTGTGGATTTAAGAATATATGTTCTTACCTTTTCGCTTTGTAAGTGTATGCCTGTGTCTGGAAATACATGAGTATAGGGTTCAGTAGCTGAGAAAAAACTATGTTATAGCCATTGAACATTGAACATTTATATTCATTAAACAAACTGCATGACTTTTTGTGGGAATGGTAAAAACCACAGCCGATGTCTGTCATGGAGTCAAGGGGCACTTAAATGCCATGATTCCAAGTCTCCCTTGAGGCACTGTGCCTGTGCATAAGGAAACAGGCAGTGTTCATGAAAGAATAAGATCCTTGCTCTAAGAATCATAGAGTCACAGAATGGTTTGGGTTGGGAGGGACCTTAAAGCTCACCCAGCTCCATCCCCTCTGCCACAGGCAGGGACCCCTTCCACTAGAGCAGCTTGCTCCAAGCCCCTGTGTCCAACTTGGCCTTGAACACTGCCAGGGATGGGGCAGCCACAGCTTCTCTGGGCACCCTGTGCCAGCGCCTCAGCACCCTCACAGGGAAGAGCTTCTGCCTGAAATCCAACCTGAACTTCCTCTGTTTAAGGATCTGAGGTGAGGCACGTGCTGCATCATCTCTGTGGTCTGAGGCAAGGCCTGGAGAGGTCCTGCCCCTCCGCAGGTTCTGTGGCCCCAAGCTGTGCCAGTGATGACATTTGTGTTTGTCTCTGGTCTGTTCCCTGCATTCGCCATTGGTTCGAGGGATGCTGAAGGCAGGAATGCAGCCAGACTGGGCATGGGGCTTGGGGCTGGCGGGGGGAGCCACTGCAGTGGTGCAGCCCAGGCACCCCCAGGCTGCCCGGTGGGCCAGGCATCGGTGAGGTTTGGGCACTTCTGTGTGGGGGTGGTGGGGTGCTGGGTGTCTGGCTGGGGCCGTGAGGAGCTCTGGGCCCCAGTGGTGAGCAGCACCTATGGGGCCAGGAGGAGGGTGTGTGGGGGGAGCGGGAATCCATGAGACAAGGCAAGAGGAGGTCCTGCAGCCTGTCCAGGGAGATGGGCCTGGAGGAAGAAGCGGAGCTGGTGAGACAAACCAGCCTGTGAGTGTCCTGTGGGTGCACTGCTGGGGCATGGTGGGCTGGTGAGTGTGGGGCAGGTAGGGTGTGATGGGATGGGATAGGAGTGCTGGAGAGGGTCCTGTGGGGTGAATGAGTGCAGAATATCGGATAGGAGCGTGAGGGAAGAAGGAACTGGGTGGGAGCAAAGGCCAGAACAGAGAGGGAACATGGAGCAGGAGTGAGTGTAGGATGGGACAGATCTGTGGGGTAGGGGACGGGTCTGAGTAGGACTGGGGGGAAGTCTGGGCAGAAGCAGTGGGCGAGAGATGAGGAGGCAGATTTGGGTGGGGGACGATACAGGTTTGGTCTGCGTAGGGCACCAGTGCACATGTCTGAGGTGGGGGGGATGCAGGCAGGGACAGGGCGAGGAGCAGAGATGGGGAAAGGGTGAGGGGTGGGTTTAGTGGAGAAGCACGGAGGCCCCAGGCGTGTGCTGGGATGTCTCGGCTGCGGCAGCCCCCGAAGGGAGGCCCCCCTCTCTCTCCTTCTCCGTGCCTTCCTGCTCAGTGCCGCTTGCCGGGTGGAAAGCCGTTCTGGAAATGCAATCGGAGATGGCGGCTGGGCTCCTGCCTGCGAGCAAGCACAGGGAGGCAGAGCAGGGCCTGTGGAGGAGCCGGCACGGTGCGGGGCCATGAGGATGGCACCGGAAACTGCCTGGCCACAGTGAGGCCGGAGCCGCGCAGGGGCCAACCCGGCTCCGCACCGTGCAGGGGAAGGTGCTGGCCTGGCGGTGACTGAGGCTTTGGCCGGATTTCGACGGTCTTGGCTCAGCCCCTGTGTTTCATTTGGAAACGGTGCATCTGAGCTGAGCGCAGGTAACTCCCGCGTGGCCTCGGCACAAAGCAAACAGCTCACACATCTGCTGCTGCTTCCTCTGAGCCGGGAAACGTGAGAGGATTGGAAAGGAGGCTGGGAGGCTGCCGGCTCGGCACCGGGCCGCAGCAGGAGCAAGCCAGCCCAGGGGCTGGGAGCCCACATCTCGCAGCACATGTGCCCAGTGTGGCCGCCCCTCAGCCACTGTCATAGAAGCACAGACTCAACCAAGCTGTGAAGGACCTTTAAGACCATCAAGTCCAACCTTTAAAGTTGCCCTGAACAGAAGGGCTTTGAGGTGTTGTCAGGGTCCACAGGGGCAGCAGCCAGCACCACGTCCCACAGGCTCACCCATGTCAGCTGTGTCAGCCACCCCAGAGCTTGTGTGGAATGCGTCCACTTGACTCCATCTGTCCATGGCTTAAGGCATCAAGGCTCATTTTGCCCTGAGGGGTTAAAAACCCATGTGATGGTCATGAAAGCTTAGGCCATGGGCAGGTCCTGACAGCGTGATGTGCAGGACACAGGACAGCCTCCAAGGTCAGCACAGAACCGAATGGTTCAATTCTCCATCTGCCATGTTTTTAAGCAGAAAACCCTGGGAAGACCAGGTCTATATTGAGATGGTGATGTCCGCTCTCTGTGGGCGGGACAGAACAATGAGGAAATGGGGAGTCCATATAGATGACCAGAGAGACTTGAGGAACATTGCAAGTCTCCCCTTCCTCCCTGCCAGGTCACTCTTTGTGTTTGGTGTGTGAACAGAGATGAGCAGAATATGCTGCTGGCCTGAGAACAAAAAAGAATCTCATAACATCTTTATTTATTGCTCGTGTTTATCACGGGCCAGGTCCCACAGTAGCAGACTCTGGATGAGCACTAAGCAAAGGAAATAGCAAATGCACAGTTTGAGTCTGAGATGAGAGAGAAAAACCAGTGGAGAAGATGCCCAGGGAGCTGGTGAACATCACATCAGCAGAAAACAAGAGCAAGGGATAGCCACTGGCTGGTTTTCTCAGAGTCACTGACTCTTTTCTCTCTGTGGCCATGAGCTAATGGACTCATCAGACTACCTTCTAATGCTATGGTTACATGATGTGGAGCAGTGTTCTGGTGTACATTCAGGTGCTGCCTTTTGTTTATTTTAGAGACTTTTTACCATTAAGCTGCATGCATGGTCAGATACTGCCTTCCTGGGCCTTTCTAACTTATCATGCAAAATCAAGTATTCTCTGTCCTCTGGCAGGCAGCATAAAGAACAAAGAGCTGTGTAAACCCATGTTGTAAGCACAGGCCGATTTGACAGAAATATGAATGAGATGAGATGGTGGATTACTGATTCTTGCACAGATCCAATATTAATGATTTTGGAGCCAGGGTTTACGTATTTCTTCCGCATCCATACACATGGTTGGGGAACAAGCAACACACCTAACGTAGACTCCTTGTGTTTTTAGGGTGCGCCTGATGAGTTTTGAAGCTTGAGTACCAAGTGGTGGTTCTGTGGGACTGGCTGTGCCACATGCACAAGCACTGAGAGCCTCCTGGGCTGTGCCCTAGATAGGAAGACCTGCATGAAGTGCTGTAGGCTACACTAGGCCACATCCACTGTATTAGTGAGTCTTGGCAGATAATCCTGATGCACTGGGGTTTGCTACTGGGGGGGGGCAGATGTGAGAGGACACATGGGGACTGGGACAGCAAGAGGACTAACACTGTCCGACTTTGTTGCCCAAGAGAGTGGCAAGAGGTGGGGAGGACGTTACTATGTGCATTTGTATCCTTGGGGTGAGGGATTCAGCACCAACCCATTTTCAGGCCTTTGCATGACATCCATCAGGCCTCCCCCTCCCAAAAACAAGCAGGGAGCCAGGAGTGAGCCTGCTGGGGAGCAGGAGGGAAGGGAGCGCCATGCTCCGGGGAGCGGGGACAGGGGGGAGCCGCTGGGCCGTGGGGAGGCTGTGGGGGAGGTGATGCTGCTGTTACCGCCAGAAGAGCTGCATTTGTTCCAAATTCCTGTGAAAGTTATTTCCTCGCGCTGCCAGCAGCCTCCTCCTGGGCTTGGCACAGCAGCCAGCGCCATGATTAATTCAAGTAGCATTTCCCCTGGAGCTGCAGCAGCTTTTCCACTGCAGTCGAGAGGCCCCAGCCCCTCGCGCTCCGCTCCCCTCATGCTCCGCTCCTCCCCTCAGCCCCTCCATGGCTCCCTCCTTCCTCTGCGCCAGCCCCAGCCCCCTCACAGCTGCCCCTTCTCCCTCACCTCTGCTCCAGCGCCAGGCCTTGGAGCTCCCCTTCCTTCCACAGTCCTCGCTCACCTACATGGACACTCGGGCCTCCTCTTGTTCTCTGTCCCTGGGCACCCTCCCTGGCACGTGCCATGTCCTGCTTCCCCGAGCCCTGCTCTCATCGGTGTGTCTTGCTCAGCCATGTCTATCTCATGGTGTAGATCTGTTCCATGAGCTCTGCACAGCCAAACCCCACGCCAACACCCCGGTTTGGAGTCCTCAGCATCAGTGTCCCCCAGGATACCATGGCCAGACCCTGTCACTTCCCACCCTGCTCTGCTGCTGCCCTACTCGAGCCCCCACCTTGAGCAGTCTTCCTCTGTGGAGGCCCAGGTTTCTGCCCTGCTCAGCTCCCAAAGTCCAGCACACTCTGCTGAGTGTCCCAGGGCCCTGTAGCTCCCTGTTGCAGCTCCCATTCCACTGCCCTGCTGCTCCACAGTGCCGGTGTCTGAGTCTTGCTCCCTGTCCTTCTGTGCCTCACTGCCCCTCGGCTCAGCGGCTCCAGGGCTCCCAGGAGCAGCGTTCACTCCCAGGCTCCTGCGGCCCATTTCCCAGCCTCACCCTCCACAGTCCTGCCTCCCTGCCAATGGCTGTGATTAAACTGCTGCCCCTCCTCTGGAAAACTGAGGGCTTCTCCTCATCCCCAAGCAGTGCTGGAGGCCAGCGGCTGCCCCCGTCCTCCATCCCTTGCTGTGCACGGCTGTGGCAGCCCTGCCCCTGCCGGCTCGTGGCCGTGGGGCTGCCCTTACCCTGCCCTGCAGCCGCTGGGCTGCGCGGAGCCGGCAGTGCCGAGGGCTCCCCTCGGACGCGGAGGCTCCGACCCTCGCCTCGGCCGCGCGTGCAGGAGGTGGCCGGGGCCCAGCCCTGACCCCGCTCGCTCCCCCGAGGGCCGGGCGTGCTGGAGGCCGGGGGCAGCGCGGGAGCCAGGGCCGGCTCCTGAAATAGCAGCGGCCGCTCCCGGCTGCGTTTCGCGGGTCAGCGGCGGTGCCAGGGCTGGGCGGGCAGGAGCCTGGCACACGCGCAGGGGAGGGAGCCGTGCGTGG
Organism: Loriculus beryllinus; assembly: GCA_039877255.1. NCBI lineage: Eukaryota > Metazoa > Chordata > Aves > Psittaciformes > Psittacidae > Loriculus > Loriculus beryllinus. Next base: position 6,192 of record JBCJKH010046407.1, on the reverse strand, counting down.
GAGCGCTGACCACACTGGCGCCAGCCTCTCCTCCTCTCCCACCAAGAGCCGTCACTCGTAGGGGCGGGAGCCCAGAGCCAGATGTTTGCCAAAGCCACAGCGTAACATGTGCGTAGCAGAGATCCAGCCAGGGCAGGGCTCCAGATGTGCTCCCTGCTGCTGACTGCGCGCGCTGGAGGTGGGGAGGATAGCCAGAACATGGAGGCCCAAGCTGCTGAGAAGTCCTCCATCCCTTCCCACACCATGGGCTGTGTAGGGGGCACGTGGGTCAGCAGTGAGGCTAAAAGCACAAAGGTTGACTGTGGTTGAGGGGCTCTGGCGCTGTTCTCCAGATGGGTCTGTGGGAATAAGAAGCCTTGACTGCTCCAGGTACAGGCTGTGCTTCTCCATCCATCCCCATCCCTGGGAAAGGAAAGAGCTTTGTGGTGCCTTGGCTCCACTTGTTCCTCCTGTCTTGTTGGGGGACTCGAAGGAGAGTGTGAAGTAACAAAGCCTTGATGCCCACCTCTGCCCTCTCAGTTCTCCATGCAGTGAAGAGGCATGCTTGGCTCCTTCCTTCACAGCAGCCGAAGCAGCTCCCAAAGACTGGTGCTCTGGTTTCTTTCTGCCTAACCCTGAGCCATCTTTGCTGCTCTTTGTCATGCTCTTCTACTCTGCTTTGGCGACAGCACTCCCGTGAGGTGCTCTTCTGCCCAGATGCTACTAATAGGTACAGGGTACACAAGTGAAGTCTTCTCATCAACCTTGAAGGGAAGAAGGGGCAGGCACCTGCTGCTGCACTTTGCTGTCTGGGCTGTGGTGCAGAGCAGCTCTCTCAGAAGGCCTGCAGCTAAATGGGGAGCTGGGAGTTTCAGGAGGGCCTTTGGCTGGAGATCACAGAATGGTTGAGTTTGAAAGGGACTTTTTGAGGTAATCTAGTACAACTCTTCCTGTTCAAGCAGGGCCATGCAGAGATGGTTGCCCCGAACCATGTCCAGGCAGCTTTTGAGTACCTCTGAGGATGGAGATTCCACCACCTCTCTGGGCAACCTGTGCTTGGTTACCTGCACAGTGAACAAGAGCTTTGTGATGTTCAGAGGGAAACTCCTGGGTTCCAGTTTGTGCCTGTTGCACTGGGAATAGCCTGGCTCTGTCCTCTTGCTGTCTTCTTTCATGTATGGATGATATCCCTCCCCTAGCCTTCTCTTCTCCAGTCTGAACAGCCTCTCCTCACAGCAGAAATGCTCCAGTCCCTTCATCACCTTGGTGACCTTTCACAGGACTCTCTTCAGTAAGTCAATCTCTTTCCTATACTGGGGAGCCCAACACTGGACCCAGCACTTCATCTATGGCCTCTCCAGTGCTGAGCAGAAGGAAGGTTCACCTCCTTCAGCCTCTTGGCAGCAGTCCTCCAGGATTCCATTCACCTTCTTTGTAGCAAGGCCACACTCCTGGCTCATCTTTGACTTGGTCAGCTCAGGCCTTTGACCAGGGTGCTCAGGCCTTTTCTTAGTAAGCTGCTTTCTCCCTTGGTGGCCCCTAGCATGGACTCTTGCATGGGTTTGTTTCTCCCCAGGTGCGGGACTTTGCAGTTCCCCTTGTTGAACTTCACGAGGTTCTTGTTAGCCCAGTTTGCTGTTGCTCAGGGTGGCAGCACAGCCCTGCAGCCTGTCAGTCACTCCTTGCAGTTTGGTGTCATCAGCAAATGTGCTGAGGGGGCACTCTGGCCCATCATGCAGATCACTGATGGGATGTTAAACAGGACTGGACGCATGTTGAGCCCTGGGCTACACCTCTAGCTGCTGGCCTCCAAGCAGATACTGTGCTGCTGATCACCATTCTCTGGGCCAGGCCATTCAGCCATTTTTCAATTCACCCCATTGTCTGCTCATCCAGTTCCTTCATTATCTGTGAGTAGCTGATGGGAGTCAGCATTACTGTAGTCCAGGTAAACAATAGCCACTGCTTTTCCTTCATCTTCCAGCCCAGTCATTTATCAAGTTCACCCTTTGGTGAAACCACATAACCTACTCCTGACAATTTTCTTGTCCTTCATGTGCATGGAAACAGTCTCCAGAGTTAGCTTTTCCCTCATGTTCCCTGACCAAGGTGAGGCTGACTGGTCTGTCATTACCTGGGTCCTCCTGCTTACCCTTCTTGAAGACAGGAGTGACATTTACTTTCCTGCAGTCTTCAGGCACTTCCCCCAAGCATTATGTTTGAGCAAAGATTCTTGTGAGTGGCCTTGCTATGACATCTGCCAGCTCCCTTTGCACTTGTGGGTGCACCTCATCAGGGTCCGTGGACTTACATATGTCCAGTTTGCCTGAGAATTCACTACCTGATCCTCTTCAACCACGGAAGCATCTTCCTTGCCTCAGCCTCTGGGACTCCTGGAGCCCAGACTTACTAGTAAAGTCTGAGGGAGGGAAAGCATTAAGTACCCCAATCTTTTACATGTCCTGTGTCCCCCATCTCCTTTGGCTGTGGGCCCTACGACTTCCCTAGCCTTCCTTTAGTTACCTAGGACGTAGAGAAGCCCTTCTTCTTGACTTTGAGTGCCTTTGTCCTCTGTTCCTGTCCTGCTCTGAGGCCTGCTGCAGCGCTGGCAAACAACTGCCTGTACGAAACATTGTTGGCAATGTCTCAGTGAAATACAGCTTTCTCCCCAAGGATGCTGCTGGTTTCTGTCCCTGGAATCAGCCTCCAACCCCTGCCCTCCAACCAGGTTGTCTGCTTCCCTCAGCAGAACCAGGATCTGAACCACTTCTGGTTCAGGCTATCCCTCACACTGAAGTAGCATATCCTCCCTGACTTCCCCCTGCCTCTACCTGCTCTTGCTTCACTTATTTAGTAAACAAAATCTTAATTCCGCTCCATCAGGATTTCCTTTGCAGCCAAGCTCTTGGTTTGTGCTGCTGCACAGTGTGTCACTTGCTCTTTCTTGTGTTCCCTTATTTTCCTTGCTTGACTTAAGGAGGAAACAACAAGAATGAAACATACAGCCTATTTCCCAGTAACCTTGAAATTGCTGACCTATGTGTTTAGGACTCAAGTATGAACTAGGACTGAAACGTTAACATGAAGGGCACAGGATCCTGCTGCCCACTGCTGTCTTTTGCCTTAATATAAACTTGTTCCAGATATAGTGGATCCAAATACAGTGGATGTCTCATGGCCCTTGGGAAAGGGATTGGCTCATGCTTCTTTCTCCCTTCCTGAAGTGAGTGTTTTCTCCCTTTGCTTATGTATCACCTGGGAACTCAGCCTGTGCCAGCACAAGCACGCTTGCTAGGATCCAGGAGTGCAAAGAGTTGTATGAAAGAGGGACCCTGCACATGCTGGTGTTCTGCTTCCCAGAGCAGAGCTCAGCATTGCGCTCACTGAGTTCTCTGCAGGTCCTGTCAGGCTGTTCCTCCTGCTTGCCCAGCCCTGCCCTTGAGCGTGTCAGCCACTTTACCTCCAGGCTGGCTCCATCTCTGCCCTCCATGAGTGGGCACTCTGTTCCTGCACTGGCTTATTGCTGAAGGTGTGAAGCAGCAGAGTCCTCGGGCTGGTCCCTGTGCTGCTGCACTTGTCAACCACTGCCAGGCAGAGCACAGCTCATGAACCACCACTTTGTGAGCCCAACCCTGCAACCTGGGCTTTACCCACCTTTGGATAGGAGGACTGTGGGAGAAGGTGTCGAAACCCTTCTGAAAGTCAAGGCAGTTGTCATCCCCAGCCATCATCCCTTCAACCACAGACTCCATCACTGCATCAAGAAGGCAAAAGGATGGTCAATATGTGCTGGCTGTTCCCCTCCCAGGCTCCTCCATGTGGCCAAAAGCATGCTCCAGGACTAGCGCTATGATTCTCACAGGGATCGGTGTGTGGCTGACAAGAGTGTAAATCATCCTGCTGGCCTTTTCTGAAGGTGGGGTGCAGTATTTGCTTTCTTCCATTTGTCAGGGATCTCCTGTGATCTCCACCATGTTCAAAAGAGCAGCCCTTTGAGTCCATTCCTGTCAGCATCAGTTGATGCAGCCTATTTGGTCCCATGGATTCATAGGGATGAAATTTAGTCAGGAAATCCTGACTCAGTCTTCACCCCTGTCTGGCAGTTCTCTGAACCCTTTCAAAAAGCAGGGAGGCCTGGCAGAGCTTCTTGGTGAAGACTGAGGTAGAGGAGGCATCAAGTGTATCAGTCTTATCTGTGTCTGTTGTCACTAAATCACCTGCTGCATTCCAAAATGGGCACTTCAGCCTTTTACCACCAATGTAGTGATAGAGGCTCTTCTTAGCACCCTCAATTTTCCTTGCAAGTCTCAACAGTTGAATTTTGAAGTTCCCGATAGCGTCCCTGCATGCCTGGGCAATGTTTATAAATTCCTGCTTTGCAATGTGCTTCTGTACCCACCTCCCATATGCTGCCTTTTTGCATTACAGCTGAGCCCTAAGATCCCTGCTTAGCCAAGGCCATCTGCTGATATGTCTCTTTTTTTCCTGAGTACTGGGATAGACTGTTCTGCTGGAGTGTGCTGTCCTGAAGCCTTGTTTCCTGAGCTCCCTTGGCCTTCAGAGCTTCCTCCCATGGGATCCCTCCCACCTACCTGTTCCTCATAGAAGCTGAAGTCTTGCTTGAGGTCCAGGATCCTGAGCACTACTACTGCATAGTCACTACAGACAAGTGATTACTGCATCCCCAGCCTTGCTCCAAACAGCAGATACAGCTGTGTGTCACCCTGGCTGGCCTGGGAAGTTGAAATTCTTTGTAAGACCCAGCATCTATGATCCAGAGGCTTCTCTCAGGTTCTGCTACCTCCTTGGCAGCTTGAACTCAGAGATTTCCTGGCCCAGCATTGCTGCTGTTCAGTTTAAAGCCTTTAGCAGTTTTTCTCTATGAACACAGGCAGTTGCTTTCTGAGCCTGTACAATTTGCTATCACTGTGCCCTGAAGCCAGGAACTCCACATTTTAATTGACCCTGTACTGTTGGAGAATCCCCATCTCCAGCTGGCCCCAGCCCAGGGCACTGCTTGCAGGCTGAGTCCATGCTGTGCTGCCTCACTCACTGCCCTGCAAGGGGAAGGCAGGTGTGAGGAGTGCCTGAGTGCCTCAAGCCCAGGCCATGCTCTCCAGCCCGTGGTCAGGTCCTGGCTCTGCACAGGCACAGCAGAACTGTGGAGCACCACTCTATGGCCAGGGGTATCCTGTATAGGGAGTGGTGGAGGAGCCTGACAATGCAGGGGGGGATGGACCTTTCACTAGGGGTGATAAGAGAAAGGCACCAGTACTAGTGCCCTTGGGGACATCTGTATGAGGAGTCATGGGGCACGAGGAAGCTGTGTAGGACACAAAAGGCAGGTAGGGATGAGGTGTGCCATGGTACATGGCAGAGGTGCAGCAGCCTGTTGCAGGCCAGACCTGGTCACAGCTCGCACAGTGTGCAGTGATAGGGGACACTAGTGCCACCTTGGGCTGGGTGGACTCTGTGTGAGGCTCTGTGAAGGCCAGGCTATGCCAGGAGCATGTGGGAGGTGGAATGAGAGGAAAAGAGGTGGAGGGAGAGTAATGCTCCATGTGCTGTGCACAGCTGCAGCAAGTTCCAGAGAAATACCATGCTTGCAGCCAAGCACATCTTAACAGGGCCAAAAGTCAGGCAGGAGTACTGGCCCTACACTGCCCTGTGCCTCCTCATCCTGCACGTGAGCAGGATGGTCTGCAGGACCCAGAGGCTCACCCTCCTTCTCCAAAACCTAGGAGTTGATTGCTCTCCCATATGCAACAGCAGGATGCATTCATGCAGCCTTTATCCCCTCATGGCAAAGGATTTCCCGTTGGGGAATGGGATCTTACGGAATAGAACAGGAAAGTACAGGCCAGAAAACACTCTGACAGTGCAGCTGCTTTATCCAGGAAGCAGATGGGTTGCCTGGTCCACCCCCCAGTATCAGTACAGAATGTTTTTGAGAACAACCACACTTTGGTCTTACAAGGACACAATGAGACTCAGGGGCAGTAGCAGTGATTAGAAGTAGGTATTTAACAGAGGAGGTAATCATAGAATCCTAGAACGGTTTGTGTTGGAAGGAACCTTAAAGCTCCTCCAGCCCCCAACCCCTGCCACAGGCAGGGACCCCTTCCACTGGAGCAGTTTGTTCCAAGCCCCTGTGTCCAACCTGGCCTTGAACACTGCCAGGGATGGGGCAGCCACAGCTTCTCTGGGCACCCT
>JBCJKH010046406.1:18520-33674 GCA_039877255.1 Loriculus beryllinus | reverse complement strand
AGAGAAGCTGTGGCTGCCCCATCCCTGGCAGTGTTCAAGGCCAGGTTGGACACAGGGGCTTGGAGCACCCTGCTCTGATGAAAGGGGTCCCTGCCTGTGGCAGGGGTTGGAGCTGAAGGAGCTTTAAGGTTCCTTACAACCTTAATAATTCTTTAATTCTATAATATATATGAGCTGTATGGGTTATAAAAGATGCATTTCCCAGCTCATCCCTGCATCCCTAGTGGCAAGGAGGTCACTGCTTCTTCCTTCCAGGTGATGCTCATGGTCATGTAACTCCAGTGGCAGCTCCCAGGATGGCCAAGCCAAGGGTCAGGAATTAGCATCAGTCAGCAGAGGCCATCCAGCATCTGAGCCCACGGGCACGGTTAGGAGAGGGGATGTTCATGGCAGGGCAAGTCCCTTCTGGTGTTGGCAGAGGTAACCGAATGCCTCAGGTTTTTGGGATTCCCTGGAGCAGATGACACCTTTCATATCCTTGTGGATGCTCCAGGCCTGGCTTTCTCCACCAGGGAGCTGCAGCCATTGCAGGGTGAAACATGGCACTTTGCTAGCTCCAGAGCCCAGCAATTAAAATGCCTTTGATGAGGCTCTGCTGGCAGCACTTCTGTTCCATAGTGTTACTGTACCAAGTTTCTCCCAGGATTGGGACAGCTTCTCCCTTCCTCTTACAAACCCAGTCTGTACTTTGGATTTTCACATGGACAAAGACTGGGGCTGTGAGACAAGGGGCATCCCCTTGTGCAAGGGGCTCCTGTGGCTTGGATCAGAGAGGGAAATAAGACTCGAGATCCGCTTTGAACTTCCCCCTTTCAGCCAACTTGGAGAAAGTGTTCTCCTTGCCAAAAGCTTAAAGAAGGAAAAAAACCACCCTTCATAATTGCCACATTTAGAGGAAGGAATTCTAAATAAAAAGTTAATCTCCCCAAGGATTAGCAGAGCATGCGGCGTCTTGTCAGATGTGGAAGCGAAGCTGAGGCCTTAATGTTTTAAGACAAGAGAGATGTTTCTGTTTGAGCCCTTCTTCTCCATGTGCTGACCAAATGACCCACGCCAGGCTGGAAGGGGCAGAGATCCCTCACCCCATCCGAGGAGGATGAGTTGTGGCTCTTGGGCTGTGCATGGCTATGGTGAGAGTCAGCCTTGTGGGTGATCTGCCTCCTCCAGCTCCACGTAAATAACTTACTTTGGCACAGAATTCCTCATACAACAACATGCAGAGATTGGGATGCTGCTCCTTGCGCCGGCATCTTCTATCTCCTTGAGTAAAGGATGCTCCAGCATCCTTTCAGCCCCAGGAAAGAAGAGCTTAATGCCTCAACTGCAGGCTGGAAGAGGTGGCTGCTGCCTCTCTGGCAGCTCTGCTGTGAGGACACCCGTATGGTTTGGCTTTTGCAAGCTCTGAGCACATGGAGCTATTAGTCGCTGTTAATTGCGGTAGGAGGTTTGGGAGTTGAGCACATTTGGCGCCTGGATGTGGATGCATGGAATTAAAAGCTGCTGTTTTCCAAACGTGGGAGCTCTGGTGAACCTCCCCTGTTTCCCAGGCTGGCAGGGATGCTTTCCAGCACAGGAATGAGGGAGCTGCCACGTGTGTCCCTGTGTCCTGAAAAAGAGCAGCAAATGGTCAGTTTGGTTCCTTCCCTCCCTGTATTTGTAGGCTATTTGTTTGTAGATTATCTGCCCTGTCTTTGTTTCACTGCTGATACAGGCCTATGCAAACCCTGGGGTTGGCTATTGAAACACAGATGGAAATCAGATGGGGTTAACTTGGAGATATCCCATCCGGGGTTAACTTGGGGATATCCCATCCATGCAGGAGGTCAGGTCTACCCACAGCCAGGCATGCTGGGTGCTTGGGTGGCTGCAGTAAGCTCAGGGCTGGTGCTGGGAGGCATCCATAGGAATTACCCATCTTCCCCATGGCACAGCCAGGCAGCGATGAGCTGCTGATTAGAAGGAAAACAGTTTAAGAGGAGTTTCCCTTTGCTGTCCCTGCATCCCTGCAGCTTGCCCAGCATCACTGGGAGTCAGCAATGCCCTGGCTGCTCGCTGAGCTCTGGGTTGTTTGATATTTTCTCTGCTCTGGGAGAGCCTGAGTGAGCTGAAGCTCTTCATTGTGGCTACTGACATGGGAACACCACAGCAGGACTCAGTGTGGAACATCCATTTCTGCTGCTTATCCCATGTTTCCTATTGCTTGCCACCTCTCCAGCGCTGCATGCTAGATGGGACAGCCAACCCTTTCCTACTACTTAATATTTATTTACTATTATGTATTGATTACTATGGGTTAATTCATCAGCTAAAAACACTAGATGAGGTTGGTGTGTGGTAGGTGGTTGGGTTGATGCTCAAACACCAAGAGCCATGCTGGGGGGTGCAGGGAGGACCCCAGTGAAGATGCTTTGGCTGCTGGTCATTTACACCTGAGTCCTCCTCAGTGGGGGACAGGCTCTGCGACTGCAAGAGGTTAAAACTTTGCCCCTGTGTTTACTTTAGTTGGCTGCCACACTGCATAATAACCTGTCAGCACTTCAGGTGGGGATTTATTTGTGCATTAAAAATGGCCTGGGGCGGGCGGATGCAGACACTCTGCAGCATGCTGGAAAATGTGCCTCCAGCGTAAAAACAGCCTCTCCAAATATTTCACCCTTTTAATAAGTGCATTTAATTAAAGTCATATAACTTTTTTTATTATTATTAAAAAGGAGGGAGGGGAGAAGGAGGGGGGAAAAAGCAGTGGGGCCTGCTGAGGCTGCAAGCAAAGGCTGGAATACAAAGAGGGGGTTTAAACGTGCGTATTTAATGGAAAAGTCATCAACAACATGTTGTGTTTCTCTTTATTTCCCAGCCTTGCGTTTGGTTGGGGATAGAAAGCTGAAGGGAGCTGATGGAATTCCAGACTGCCTTTTCTCTCCTGCTCTCCATCCACTTCCCTCCTCTTGAAATTGTGCAGAATTACGAAGTTTTCCAACCGAAGTTGCCAAGTGATGTTGCTCTTGGATAGGCTCGCAATTTGCTTTCTCTTTGCTTGTTTAACCTTCTCTTTCTTTGAGTTGGATCCGGGTGAATCTTTAAGCCACTGCTTTTATGGCAAGCACCTTGAGGTCCCTGCAAACCTGTTTTCCAGTCCCTGTGGAGGAGGAGGAATAGAAGGAGCTTTGAGAAGGGGAGGTGTGGTGGATGATGTTTTGAGATCTTTGGGTGGGAAGATGCTTATCTGCGTGAGGCTGTGTTTTAATCCCTGGTTGGGCTTGGAGGAACAAGGGGTGCATGGGGGGAACCTGCCCTGTGGGATGAAGCCATAGAGCCACCATGGTACCCAATGAGCCCACCCCAAGCCAAGGCCTGTTTGTTTTCTGTTGCTCTTAACCAGGAGATTAAGCTGAGCTTAATCCTTCACACAAGAGCATTGCTCACTGCCAGCGATGCCCGTGTGCCAGCCGTCCTTTAATGTCACGGTTGGCATCTGCGGTTGTGTCAGGAGCAGAGGAGCAGGGGGGAATTTCAAAGCTCTGCTGAGTTAAATCCAATTTGATCAAATTCCATATGGGAATGTGTTGAGAGATGGGCATTACACAAAGCGCCTTTATCCCAGAGCAGATGGCATCAATAAGAGATGTGTCTCAGTGCAGCATGGCCAAGGGGGAGGGCAGAGCTTCTGGCTTTTCTCTGCTGGAGGCACACGATGCCCTGAGATGCAGTTGGATAGTACCAGTTTTTAAGGAAGCTTCTCCTTTGTTTCCCAGAGATGAGGAGCGGTGCTAAGGGGAGGAGATGGAAGGGACCACTTCTCATAGTAAAATTCGCTGATGCTCTTGAAATACGTTGCTGTTCCACCTGCAAGTGCAGGACAATCACAGTGTTCTCCAGTGCTGCTCCCAAGTGCTGCTGCATCCTTAGTGGGAAGTTGAAGCCATGCAGATGGATGCTGCTGTGGTTCTCCCCTCCCAGAGCACACAGGAGGGACTTCTTGTGCCTGCCGAGTCTGGGACAGAGTAATAGTCCCTTCAGCCAAGATCCACAGAAGGATTTGAGCTCTTTGCAGCTCACTGATTTCCTTGGGAGCTCAGGTGCTGAAGGAGGAGCAAACAGCCATTCTGCTTTGGGGGTTACAGCTCATGGGTGCAAGGTGGGTTGGCAGGTGTAAGGAGGGGTCTTACTAAAGATGCTGCATGCCCTGTCCATGCTAAGGATGAATTTTCCCTTATGGGAGCAATCCAGCAGATATTAGAGGGATGCAGGGGTAAGCGAGTGCCTCCTGGGCTGTCAGAGCACCATGTGGAGGAGCTGCAGGATAGTTGAGGGCTCTCATCTCTCTGGATGGAATGACACCTGGGTAAAACTGCCTGGAAGAGGGGGAAGTGATGCTTTTTGCCTTCCCTTTCCAATGGGATAGACACAAGCTTGTGTCCCTTTGCAACTGGAGCTGGGTCCTGGCTGGTGACTGGATTTAGGAGCCATGGAGAAACCTAGCTGTCTTTCTCCTGTAGGTTGGTTGCTGCTGCAGGGCAGCCCTAATGACATTCCCTGGAGCCACGAGGAGCTCGGTGCTCTCAACCAAGCAGGTTTCATGGCCAGGGTTGAGGCTTTTGGAAGAGGACGTCAAATAGGGCTGCAATGGGGCAGGAGCATGCAACCACTCTCCAGCCCTCAGGCAGTAACCAGACCTCATCCCAACCCTAAATCCCCAGGTCATATGAAGCTTTGTTTTCCTTTTCTTCTCCTACCTGCAGTCTGCTCCATTCATTTCTGTCTCAAGCGAATGCACCAGCTATAAAGGAGACTTGCATTCCTCTCTGTAATCTCAGTGAAGCAGGGCATGGCTACAGATCCTCAGTTAAGCTGAGTTTCTCTTGCCTTGCATTCCCTGTCCCCGGACAGCCTAATTGGAGGTGCTGCATGGTCTTGGGGGTGGGACACGGGTGCCTTTGGGGTGGTGCATTGGCAGAAGGAGTTGATTTGCCGTTGGGGTGCTGCAGGCAGCCGAGCTGAGCCGTGCCATGCTGATCTGAGCCGTGCCACACTGATCTGAGCTGTGCAATTCCTTGCTGAGCTGTGTTGAGCCACCCCTTTAGGCTGCTTGCTCCATTTTGTTTTCTTTCTGGCAAAGAGAACAAATTTCCTTTGCATGGAGCTGAATTAATTCAGCCTCTCTACAAAGCTTCCCTTTTGTCTTCGTCTCTCCAGCTCATTCCATGCATGGCCTCTCCTGAGCCACAGCATGGGCACATCCCTTTGCCTCCCTCTTACCTCTCCCTTCCCCTTAATTTACCTGCAGCAGCCAAATAAGCTCTGGAATAAGAAGGTTCATTCTTCACAGCTTGGGAACCAAGCCCAGCTTTCTGTGCCCATCCCTGTTGTGGTCCATGTGATGGGATGAGGATGGAGAGCCGGCGGGCAGCCCCGATGCTCCTCTGCAGTGCGTAGTTCGTTCCTGCTGATGGGTAATGGAACCAAAGAAGTGTGAAACTGTAAAAACAGAGTTGGGAAGAAGCTTGGAGGTGTTTTACATGTGCCCTGTGCTGGTCTGGTTGCTGTACTTGTGGGTTCATTCAGCTTCCCCAAGGAGGCTGTAGGCACCATCCATACTCTCCATCCCATTGCTGCTGTAGCTCAGGCTGTGTCCTGCCCTGTGGGTTGCTTCCTTCCTCTTTATAGCAGCTTTTTGTATGTTTGATGCTCATGAACTCATCTCCTTCATCCCACTCCTCTCCAGGGTAGTTGGTCAGAGGGCACTGGTACCTGTCCATGCAGGTACGGGCAGCAACGACGCGACTGCTCCAACCCTTGCAGTTTGGGGAGGAGATCTTGTGAGCAAAGGTGCTTGCAGGGTCTGGCTATGCCCAATAATTACAGGGTCTGCTTGCTCCCTTGGCAGCTTCGGCTGCTCCAATGGGAGCGTGGGGCTGCAGGGGATGTTCTACAGGACTCAGCGCAGTTTATGGGACTTCTAAAATTTCACCCAAGCCTTTTTCTTCCCCTTCTTGCCTTATTTTTTTTTTTTCCTTCTTTTTCTCCCCCTTCTTTGCTGTGAAACCAAATTTTAACTCGGAGCCACCAAAACCAGTTTTGCCTTTTAAACCTCAGCCTTGCTCTGGCATTAAAACAAACACAAGGAACTGCTGCTCGCATGAAACAGTGCTCAGCTGCTGTGTAAAGAGAACAGAAAAGGTGGCCTCTGAGGGTTTTAGGTGCCTTAAAGGTAGGAAAGTGTCTGCAAAGGGACATGTGTCCAGGCGCAGGAATGGTGAGCCCACATGTACCCACAGATGTTTGCTTTGCTCACCCCATCGCAGATGCAGCTCACAGAATTTGGGTAGTTTGGGGTTTTTAAATGATTTTAGTATATTTTAGCACACCATCAGCTTTTAGTCTCATTCATGCCAGCTCCAGATCATGGGTCTTGGTGCCAATGTGCACCCTTTACATGCCAGGGTGAGAGCTGCCAGCCCCAGTGCACTGTGCCAGTGGCAGTGAGCTGTGGGGAGGTGAGGTCTCATGTTTGCATTGTACTGTGGAGGGGGCAATAAATCCATGTTTTGGTTTATGGAAGAGATGAGGATATTCCTGCAGTCTGCAGCATCTCAAATGGGTGTTTTTCCTCCTAATGTACCTCCAAAGATTCCTGCCCAGAGCTTCTCATTGCCCTCTAATTCTGGGGAGGGAGGGATGTGCTGTTTGGTGTTGACAAAGTGGATGTGGCCTTGGAATACAGATCTGATGTGGGAGAGGGGAGCCTCTGTCATCTGGGCTGCTCCTGCTGGAGGCAGTGATGTGTATCATGGCCAGAGTGGGAGCTCAATGGGAATCCCTCATTGTGGTGATGTGGGGACAGCAGGCAAGCTGGGAAGATGCAGCAACCAAGGAAATGCAAAGGGTTTGGAGAGCTTTAATGGTGTGCTTGGGCCAGCACACCAGGAGCAGGAGATGGTAAACAGGTGGGGTGTTTGGGATGGAGTTTTCCTTGGGTGTAAATTGCTTGGGAGTGTGGGTTTGGGATCTGCCTCCAACATCATCCTGCACACCAGCCTGCTGTTGCTGAAAGGGTTTATTATTCAGCCTGCAGATGCCAGGTAAGCTCTGCTCCTCCATAAAACCAGGCAGGTGCTAGGAAAACACAGCCCTGCCACGTCCATCTGCTCCTACCAAAGGGAGGGTGAATGCTGGTAGGGTGGGCAGAGCTGTTCCTTCTCTTTTGCCCCAGCCAGGTCCCCTTCCCATCAGTGGAGCTTTTTCCCACTGAGCAGGAGGAGCAGGATAAGAGGGCAGGAGCCATCGCTTCCTGGTCAGAGGAGAGTGTTTCCCAGGCTTCTCCTAGTGTGGAAGGTGTTGCTGCCCACGGCAGGGGTTGGAACTGGATGAGCTTTAAGGTCCCTTCCAACCCAAACCATTCCATGTGTGGCCACGCACGCTGCGAGCATCCCCAGCATGCGGGGGATCCTCTCCAGATGTTGCACTGTGTTTTATGAGGAGTGATAGCTTCAGCTTAGCCCATCTGTTTATTTACCCAAGGGGACTGGCTGGGGACAAACCACTTTGGCTCCTGGGGCAGCTGGCCTCATGCTCTGAAGGACTCGCTGCTTTTTCCCCCCTTGGTGAGCAGGAAGGGGCTGGTGCGGGTTGCGGGGGGTACCGGCTGCGAGCGCCGCACCGGTGGGATGGGAGCAGGTTTGGACACGCAGATGTGCGGTTGGGAGAGGGAGGCATGCAGATGTTCCTGGAATCCCCAAGCCGGATACAAAGCAGTGAACAGGATGCGTTGGGTGGGAGCTTGCCAAGAGCTTGACATAAGGAGAGGATCGTTTTCTGCCCTTCCGATGGCTGCGTGGGGCTGGGAGAGCCCCTCGAGCATCGCTGCCTGTTGTAGTATGCACCCTGAGCCCTCAGCACCCAGCACTGCTCACAGGCATTGCATTGGGCTCATTCTGCTCTCCAAACCTCTGCTCTTGTGTTCATGTGCAGTTTCTCTTGGTTTTCATGCTGATTTTCCATGAAAATAAGCTGTGCTCATGCAAACTAAGTCAATCTTAGGGAGACCTTTTAACAGTCCTAAGGGACTAATAATAAATCGTTAGGGAGACCATAATAGCTCAGGGGAGACCTTGTAACAGAATTCCAATGCCTAAAGGGGCTGACAAGAGAGCTGGAGGGGGGCTTTTGATAAGGGCCTGTAGTTGTTGTTGACAGTTGTCAATGTTCCATGATTCTGTCAGGTTGTTTTGTTGCAGAGCCTCATCTTTGCCATGGTTCCTAAATCACCCTGCTGTGGGGAAGCAGAGTGCATGGGTGCGTGTGTCTTCCTGCATGTGATTTCGATGGTTTCTGCTTGGGATATCTGTGCTGTCGAGGTGTGTGGCTGATTTCAACCAGTCAGCTGGGTCCCTGGAGGTGATACTCTGGCTCCGTGTCATCCGTGCTCATGTGGGGCCAGGAGCAAATGAATTAGCAGGCATATATGGAAAGCAAAGTGAAACAAGATGGAAATCCTGGATACTGCAAGAGCTTGCTCTGCTTCCCTCTTGGGTGTTGCATTCATGAGCCACTGTGCAAGCCCAGTGTGTGGGTACAGGGCTTCAGAAACGAGTTCAGCCAAAGCCTGCACTTGGGAGAGTTTTCCTTAGTACCTCAGGGATCAGGGTCCAGATCCCTGCCAGGAATTCAACATCTGCACAATTGATACTTGGCAGGAAACCTTCACATTCATGCATGTTCCCTGAAGTGAAGAGAGAAAGCGTCTGGATCTGCAGCTCCATCCCCAGGCTGGGATGGAGCAAGGCTGAGGTTCACTAGCCTGAGAGACATGGGACAGGATGGGGTCCTGGGGTGATTTGTCTTTCAGGTGTCCTTCTGCCTTGTGGGCTGGAGTTTCTTCTGTATTTCATGCTGTGACCAATGTGACCAATTTCAGTGCCTGAGGGTGGCAAATTTTGCTGGACATCACCAGCTCATGTAGCCTGGGGTCAGGACTAATGGCAACGGCATCCTGACTGCCTAGTGCAGATGTGCCATGTGGGATGGCTGAGGACCCCCAGGGGGGCACAGGATGGGCTCTCTCCAGCAGCTGCAGAGTCTTTAAGACCCCCCCGTGCTCCAGCCATGAGGCTGTCGGCCAAAACGGGCTCCTGGGTGCTGCAAACCAGATGTTTAAAACCACAAAGCTGTCCCCTCTGCCCAGAGCAGGAACCCCTCCTTCCCGGAGCATCAGGTCCCAAGACTTCACATGGAAAGAGCAGCTTGGTCCATTGTTATTGTGGCCTTAAAGATGCCTCTGGCTCCAGCACAGCTGCTCGATGTCCTGCTGCAAGAGGTGGTTTTGCTCCTCAATTCCACGCAGAACTCCCTGGGGTGGGATTTTTGCTGCTGGAGATGGCCGGGGTGATAAATCCTGCCTGAAACAGAGATAGAGCAGAACCGGTTGGACAGAAAGTGGAGGGGGAGCAGGGGGCACTGGGTGTGTGCCGAGCCTGCACTGCTCTTGGGTGAGCTCTGCTGAAGTCAATGTGAAGTGCTGCAGTGTGTAGTTAATAGGTTGACATTATTATTGCTGTTGGGATTGAAGCTGTTTGCTTTAGGAGAGGTCACCTGTGGAATGAGGGTAAAATAAGAACATCTCACTGGCAGCTCTTCCCGTGGGGACGAGTGTGGTTGAGCAGCACAGGGGGGAGCTGGTGGCCCTTGCAGCCCCAGTCAGCCTTTCTGGGTCTAGGGGATGCTCGGGAGTCGATCACCTCCCTGCGCCTCAGTTTCCCCATTTGTGTGCCATGGACATTGGTGCTGCTGCTTCATAAAGCAATGAAAGGAGATGCAGGTTTATCCCTTCCCCTAGTGAAAACGTGGCGAATTCAGTGACAGTGAAGGAAGGTGCAAAGCTAAAGCACCCAAACCAAACTGAACTGGATGTTTTGGAAGGAAGCAAACCCATAGGAGAGAGAAGGATTTTTGTTGTACCCCCTCTTACAGCGTGAGCACTGCTGGGCTGGTATTGGGTTATTTCTGATGCATCACCTCTGAGTGACAGCACAGCTTGCTCCCACCTCCATGTTCTCCAGATCCAAAGGTGTTGAGGGCAAAACTCCATCCTGAGGGGTGTTCTCTGCCCATAGGGTAGAGCCAGGAGCAGACTCTTCTCCCTGCCATGGAGCTGGAGGTTGCTGCAGGGTTTCCATGCACCTCGTGCTGCTCGCGTGAGCAGAGCTGCAGCCCAGGGTGACCCATGTGCCAGGATAAACAGAAGTGAATGACTTGCGGGGTCTGCTGATGACTTTTCCAGCAGTAACTAACTGGGACACAGTAAAACCCCAGGGCTTCTGTCATTTCTGGACTCTACAGCAGTTTCCACTCATCCCCCTCATCCTGGCTGGTGGTATCCCCCTCGCCAACCTGGTGCAGGGACATCTCGGTACATTGGTGGTGGTTGTTTATTATCACTGTAGCTGTAGGGGACACAACTGCTTTCATTTCCTCAAGTCCATCCCTCCTGGAGCCTGTGGATGTGGGTAGCTCAGTCCCAAAAACACAGGAGCTTCTTGGTCCATGAAGCCACAGCTCCCTGAACGGGGACCCTACTGTCCCCAGGGCATCCTGCCTGCTGTGGGGTGTCAGAAGTGTTTGGTCCGCCCTGCCTTTCTGGAGAGGTGGGACTGAAGGGACACTGTTGTCTTTGTCTCCTTGGACTTGAGAGATGTGAGCAGGGAATTGTACCATCCAGAAAAAATCCTTTTCCCCTTGACCGTACCGCAGGGAGCTCATGGGCTCGTGACTTGGATGCAGCATCAGGGCTTGTGGCTTTTCCTGCTTTCCTTCTTTCTGCTTTTCCAACCTCTCCCTATGCTGCGGGGCTCGTATTTTGGGTAAACCCCAAGAACACTGAGGTTACTTTGAGCAATGTCCCCCGGGGTGGACCTGGCCCAAGAAGGATGCTGATGGGGAGGGAACTGTGCCTGCCCTGTTCCCATCGCTTGTTTGAAGGTTTCTGTGGTCTGCACGAAGGCTGCCCACAAGGGCCTGAGGATGTTTGGGGTGAGATCATCTGGCTGCTTATTTAGGGACCACCGGCGAGGTGCTGAGCACCTCAGGGATTGGGCTGGGGCCACCTTTTGATATGGCAAAGGCAAATATTGAGGAACCCTTTAGGGTGGGGAGTTGGGCCGGGCATTTCTGGGGTGCTGGTAGCCAATGCAAAGGGAAATGCTTGATGTGCTTCAGTGGGGTGGCACATGAAAGGTGCGCAGTGGTCATTAAATGGGGGACCTGGAGCCCTTGGCTGGCTTTGGGAGGCCACCAGAGCTCTGCGGGGTGTTTGGTGTTTGGACAGAGCAGCATGTATTCCTCCTCCTCCAGCTCCCTTCATCTTTAAATACCACCCCGCAGATTTCAAGGAAAAAATAAATGCCCTTAAAATGGCATCATTTTGTGGTGCTTCAGGACTATTTATACTTTTATTGCTCCCAGGATTTTTATATAATCGCCTTTTTCATGCACACAGCAGTGTGTGTGTAACTAACCCAGGCATCGTCTTCAGAAAGCAATTTTATGGCTGGATTTAGGGCAGTGGCACGCGGTGCTTGGGATCCCAAATGCCATCAGGCTCTTCACTGCGCTCTCTCTGCCAGCTTGGGGTTGATCTTGAGCTTTTCACCCTGTTTGGAGCTAGTCCATGCTCCTGTTTTCCAGGCTGTGGGCTCTAACATTGGCTGGGAGAGTTCTTCTCTCCTGGAAGTCCACAATGTCCAGGATTGAGAAAAAGTGTTTCTCAAGAGTGGAATAAGTGAAATGTCCAGAAAGCCGAAGCATGGAGGGAACCAGACTGATGTAACACAAAGCAGGTTTTGAGGACAGAAGGTGGGTTTGGTATTGCCAGCCTGGTCCTTTCCATAGTTCTGGGACTGAGCCTGGCTGCTCCAATTGCTGCTGGCAGCCTCACCTCTGCCATTCCCGGTGGAAAATGAACCAAATCTGTCGACTTCCGATTGAAACATAGGATGTGAGATAAGCGCTTACTGGAAGGCTCCTGTTGCCAAATAGCCTGGAGACCATTTCCTTCCTCCTCCTCCCAGCAAGACCATCCAGGTGTTAACTGCTCACAGGGATGCTGTACTCTGCACGTTCTGGGCTGACATGAGGTTTTCACCCTCATCACAATAATAACTACCTTGAACAATGAGCAAACCACTGGCTTGTATCATGTGTCTTATAGCAGCTTCCATACCTCCTCCTCGTGGTGTGATGGGGGGACCTCATGTTTCTGGATACTGTAGGAGAAAAGGAAATAAAACAGTGGGTTCTCTGAGAGCAAACCTTCTTGTGAGGGTTGATTCTGAAGCATGGCCCTTGCTGGATCAGCAGCTTGAGCCACACTAGTGGTCACATTGATGTTTTGATGCTCCTCTTCTTCCTGCATCCTTATAGCTGTGCTGATGGTTCATGGCAGAGGGGACCCTGTGTGAGCTCCAGTGCTTAACTTCCATATGGATGCACTCAGACCCAGTGGTCTTGTGGTGGGTACTACTTCACACCCAGCTACAAACCACCCCTTGTAGCTTCATTGCAAAGCTGATGACAAATCACTGGCAGCACGTGCATGGAGAGGTGAGGGGGATGCAGGGCTGCCGCAGGGTGAGGCGGGCAGAGCTGAGCCTGGCTGCTGCTGTTTAATAGCTGTGGTCTAAGTGCAAATGGAGCAGGTCCCAGCTATGGTGTGTTTGTCTTGGAGATTAAATCTGGAGAGCCTCTGGTCTGCAGTGCCGGGAAGAGAGGGGTGAGGAGGGAGGGGACCCAGCCCCGCGGGGGCACACACCTTTTAACCCTCCAGAAGCTGCTGGCTGGCTCTAAAGGAAGGGCTGGAGGGCAAAGTGCGGGTAAAGGGAGAAAGGGTGGGAAGCACAGGTCTTGGAAATAGCTCTGGAAAGGTTGGCACGGTCTGGATTGCACCTGCTTGGGAAGTGTCTCGTGAGGGAATCTTCCCTTGCTCCTGCAAGATGAGGGGTTGCTGTGGGGACCGGTGATGCTGAAACCAAGTGTGTTCATTTGGTGAGCACGGGGCTGGCGTGCCTGAGACCTCAGACATGGATATCCCATTGCCTGTGGCTCTTTCTACTGCTCTTTCTGTGCCCATCCATGTGGCTGGGTCCCACTCTGCCTCTTCCCCTGCATCCCAGCCCTATGCTGAATGCCCAACATCACTTGCATCTTCTACAGAAGGAATAAGCAGCTTATTCTGCACGTTTTGGGTGGCTGAGAGCTTCTCAGGCTGCAGCACACCATCCTCTTCCTCCAACCAAGCATTATGCCTTTAAGGCTGATGCATGGGGCAGGCAGGAGGGAGGGAAAGCATTGCCCCATCTCTCCCCCCTCCCTGGGATCCGTTGCAGTAACGTTCCCAAACACTTCATCTCCTGTACAGTGCGTACTACAAGTTCTCCTGCAGTGCTCAGGGCTGTTTTTGCAGTGCTGTTTATATAAGAGATCCTGCATGGTGCCTACATGCTTCTGGCACTTACAAACCCGGGTAGGCTGTGTTTATCCTGGGGATTGGCCCCAGTTGCAGTCAGCTGGGGCTCAGCCAGCAGCATTGCTAGCCTGAGATATATATATATATTATTTAAAGAAGCCCTGGTTGTTGAAAGGCCAAACCTGCTCGCTGTGCTGATGAAAAGCATGGCTTTGAGCAGCTTTACCCAGTCTGAACTGGTGGTACCCAGTCTGAACCTGTGGAGCTGTGCCAGAGGGAGCTGGGGGATGCACAAGAATGGGTTCAGCATTGCCACCATCAGTGAGATGCTTGAAGGGGCCTGGAATGGCTGGAGCTGGTGGGTCTGCCCCTTGTCACAGGGGCTGGTGAAGGGGTAGATTTCTAGTTTTCCCCTTTACTTTTGTTGCTTGAAGTCTATGCAATGTGTTATTTTTTTTTTGGCTGCTGCTAATGGCCAGTGGGGTGGGGATCTGCCTCCCAAATAATGGCTGCCAGGTCCATGTCTGGATTTTGGGACAATTTACAGGAGAGAGACCATAGAGCTGGCAAAAAGCTGGAAAACCACAGGGCTGCCCTCCCGGTGACTCATTTCATTGAGTCCTTCCCTGGCCTCGGCAGCCCAACATGTAGGATGGGTTATCTGGGCTGCACGTGCTCCATCAGCAAAGGATGTGTTTTCACCCATCATCCCTGGCCACATATCCAAAGGTTTCCAGCTCCTCTGAGCACCCTCCTAGCTGCTGGGTCAACCTCTCCTCCAGCTCCTGCATCCACCCTGGGAGGGCAAACCCAGCAGGCTCAGGGCTTGGCATTTGGCCGGCTCCACTCCTCCAGCCCTTGGCTGGGCAGAGCCCTCTTATTTGATCTAAAAGGAAAAATTTAATTAAATGAGATGTAGATCTCATCCGCTGGGAATTCTCCTTATGGGCACCGTGCCCTGGATCGTGCCCAAGGCAACAAAGAGAGCCAGGGGAGGAGGAGGAGGGCGGTGGGAGGAAGGCTGGGCAGTGCCAGGCTCCTCTGACCTTCCTGGGCTGCACAGGGCAGGACCCCCTCCATCCTCAGTGCGTGCAGCCTTCCCGCAGGAAACACCCTGGCTCTGGTGGGGAGAGTCTATTAAAAGGGAATAAGCCGATCAATAAATCAAGGCACCTGAAAATGAGAGCAGGGGCTTGGGGGGGGGGGGGGGGTGGGGTGGGGTGGTGTGCTGCTGGCTTTTCCCCTCTTTCTCAATTAAAACAAACAAAGCTCGAAGTGCGGGAGGGGCTGTTGCGGGCGCTGCGGTGCCTGAGCTCAGCGGCTGGTGTCGGTGCTGGACGCAGGCACGGCTGCGTGCGGTTAAATTAGCTCCGTAAATTACAGCTGTGATGTGGGGAAGCGTTGAAAAGGGAGCAGCTTGGGAAGGGAGAGGGCCGGGGGTGCCCCACGATTGCTGGGCAGGCGCTGCCTTCACAGCCCAGTTGGTGGGGTTTGGGACAGAACAGCAGGAGGCTGTTTGAGGGTGGCAGCGCTGCCCTGGTTGGGTTTATTATTGTGTTGGAAAATTGCTGTCTTTTAGCTTTCCCCTCCCTGATTTGGCCCAGGGCACATTATGTTTATGCTGTGAGGGTGCTGAGGCGCTGGTACAGGGTGCCCAGAGAAGCTGTGGCTGCCCCATCCCTGGCAGTGTTCAAGGCC
>JBCJKH010046404.1:6765-19458 GCA_039877255.1 Loriculus beryllinus | reverse complement strand
ATGTTCAAAGCAGATGTGCTGAAAAGCATGACACATAGTAAATAACAAATAACTTCCAAAAATCCCAATGAGCAGATTGATGATAGCTTGAAATCCTGCACAGAATTCCTTTGCACAGAGTTTTCCTTTAAGAAACTAGTAAATAAATATATATATTAGGCAGCATTGGGCAGTTTGGTGATCTTCAAGCCTTACAATTCCTGTCACAGTTCCTATACTGACATTGACATTTACGTAGCTGGTTTGTAACCCTCACTGCTCTACAAGCAAGGCTGAGACCTCAAGTTGTACCAGCCTACTGTCAGAGTCTCTTTCATGCTCCACGTTGAAGCTGACCAGTCTAACAAAGCATCTGCTGTCCAGCTTTCTTTGGGAATGGGGTGGTCGTGTGGGAAAACAAACCCAAGTGCTGTGTGCAGCTCAGGCTGTGCCATGTTGTACAACCCCTGAAGTCTTGCTGCACCCAGTGCTGTGATGCTTCCTGTCTCAGCCATCATCTTCCAAATGCATCTGATTGAGATGTGACATGGTGCAGTCTGATGCTTTGCAAAACTTGTTAGTTAAAAGGGTATGCCCCTCTGTTATGCAGACTTAAAGATGTTTGTTTGTGCCATATGCCTGTGTACTATACGTACCAAATGTTGTGTTCTTGGTTTGTCATGTGAAATTCTAAGTAATCCATGAAAAAACTGAAAGCGCAAACAATGCAGAGCTCAATTTAAAGGAACAGAGCAAGGTTTTGTTTTCATGTGGGGGAGAAAGGCATTTTCTCAAGGATAGAAAGTAGGAAAACTACAGAAAACTGTCCTTTCCCTGCCCATGTTACAGTTCTGTCGGCTTATCTGGAGTCTGTGGCTGAAATACCCTTGGCATGACCATCTGTCTGCAAAGATATTGCTGACAAAGGGAATATGTCTCATTGATTCCCACTCCCATCTCTTTGTTCAGTGGGATACTTTTAGCTGCCTTTTCAATACTGCCCATCAGGTAAGCAGTAGATAGGGATCATGTGATGTCCCAGGACAACCTTGTTCTGTATTATAAGTTTGAAGCAGATCTTCTCCATAGGTGCAGGAGATGACAAAAGAAAAGTCTGTGAGATTACTTCAACCAATATCCTTCTCATACATCCTGTTTTGCCTGCTCTTCCTCTGCCAATCTGCATTGGCAGGGGTTGTGAGAAGGCAGAGAAAGGAGTTGAGTCCTTACAACAAGTGTTCTGTTTATGGCCACATTTACTATATCTAATAGCTGCTACTTAATAAGTATTATCTGTGAGTAGATGTTACATATCCCAGCTCACATGTTTCTGCAGTAGCTACAACCCCTTGTCATCACTGGTGGAGCGTTCCTTGCCCAGTGCCCTGGTGCTTCCACAATGTCCTTCCCTGTTTCTCTGCCTGTGTGTTATATCTCTATGGAGTAAATGGGAGTAAACGGAGTAAAACCTTTTTATCCCATTGCCAACCCTCACATTTTCTCACCAATGCCTTTGCACCCTTCTTGTCCCACCCCATGTGGGACACGTTGCAGAGCTTCACACCAGCAACTTGGGAAGTGTAACTCGGAAAGCATTGCCTTGGAGATCCAGGTAAGAAAGATGCCAACATCCTCACCTTCTCCTCCCACCCCAACAGGTGACCCTGCGGCTGAGGAGTGGTCCCCATGGAGCGTGTGTTCGACTACCTGCGGGGAGGGCTGGCAGACCAGGACCAGGTTCTGCGTGTCGTCTTCCTACAGCACTCAGTGCAGCGGCCCTCTCCGGGAGCAGAGACAGTGCAACAACTCCGCCGTGTGCCCAGGTGGGCTGAGCTCTCCATGGATGGTGGTCAGGAGGGGAATGGAGATGCTCAAAGGATTGGCTGCCTGTGGTATCTCTGCTGTGATATTGTCTTGGAGGGAGATGGTTTTCTTTCCCTTTCCTTCTCTTTTTACCCTAAAGTCTCATCCAGACCTTGCTAGACCTAGCACTATTATATGGGCACTTGTTTTGTGTGGTATGGATGATCCTACAAGAAAGCTGGAGAGGGTGTGTGATGACAGGATAAGAGGGGGATGGCTTTAAGCTATAAAAGGGGAGATCTAGATTAGATATTCAAATTTATTCACTATGAGGTGGTGAGGCATGGGATCATGCTTCCCAGAGCAGCTGTGGCTGCCCCATCCCTGGCAGTGCTCAAGGCCAGTTTGCACAGGGCTTGGAACAACCTGCTCTAGTGGAAGGTGTCCATTCCAACCTAAACAATTTTATGATCCTATGATATTTAAGGTCCCTTCCAACCCAAACCATTCTATGATTTATTCTATGATTTGGTGCTATCTAAAATCAATGAACACCGTATATCTGAAAGACATGTGCTCCTTGAGGTGTTTCCAAGCATGGGGCAGGCTGGAAAAGAGAAGCACCAGTTGACACTTTAAGTCTCCCAGATACCAACACTGGGCATATCATTGCAAAATCAACCTGAAAAACTCAGGCTGCTGGTATGGTTACAAATGGAATCAGACATAATTGCTGTTTCCATACTCTTTCTTCCACAATTTTGATGCAAAAGTGCAGTCTGGTGAGCCTGGACATAATTCCATGCTATTTAACTAGGTGTGTTATTTCTAACTGGCCCCATCTTCGTTTGAAGGTCACCCTACAATGGTGAAACCACAAAGCTGTTTTTCCATACTCTTTCCTGCATTTCCTCCTCTAGTCATCTCTTACCACACAAGGTGCCTGGAAACAATTGCAACACGTTAAGTTTGAACACCCTTTGCTGAATCTGGTGGATCAGCCTCTGTCAGCAACTGGAAGGACTGGAAAAGTTCCTGTTTGTGGGGGTTTTATCCCTGAAGCATTATTGACTTTGCATTAGCTTCTCCAGTAAAGCTAGAAGGGATCAAGTCCCTTAAGAGAGATCAGTACATTCTTTTAACGTTTGGCCTCTAGAGATTACATTGACAAGCCTTCCATAAATAACTTGACCAGATAAGATTAGATTAGATTGGAGAAGATGAGATTAATATAGATTAGAAGGCTTTAGGTGCCTAATTTAAGGAGGTGCCACTGGAGTGTATTGCCCATCCCATTTTGTTCTTCTAAGTCTCTCTTGCTTTGCTCCTGTGTGTCACTGACAGTGATTACTAGCTAGACTACAGCTTTTCTGAGAGCTTAAAAATGTTGTAGTCTTGGATGATTTAATGAGAAAATATGTTCAGGGAAGGAAATAAGAAGTGACAAAGTGATGGTGATGTTGCTTCTCCAGGAGTGGTGTTGGGGTCTCTTTTTTTGTCCCTCTCTAACTAATTGCATCTTTTGCTCAAAAAAATGCCCTTTTCTCTTGGCTCAAAGATCTGAAAAGAAATAGGGTCAATTGTAATTGCATGATGATTTATTTCAAATAGTCCAGAAAGCGCCAATACCAAAGCATAAAAAATTACAGTGTTTCTCTTGTACGTTTTGAGTTGGTTTACTCTTGGCCTTCTCACACTACTTGTTCTGAGTGGGAAGATGATGTTCTCTATGGATTCAAGCAGGCCTCCTTTGGAAAGGAGAACTTATTTCTTCTGCTTTGATTGCAGTGCACGGCACCTGGGATGAGTGGTCTCCATGGAGTTTGTGCTCTTCCACGTGTGGGAGAGGATACAGGGACCGGACCCGCACATGCAAACCCCCTCAGTTTGGTGGGAACCCCTGTGAGGGCCCAGAGAAGCAAACCAAGTTCTGCAACATCGCGCTTTGCCCAGGTAAGGCAGTTAGAGATTAGAGACCTTCCCTCTGGCAGGTCTCCCCACCTCTGAAGATGCCCACATATGGCTCATGGAGAGGGTCTGTAGGTGTCTCAGCTGGATCACGACACACTCTGCACTGTCACAGGGAGAATCCTCTATAAGGACACATTGAAGGAGCAACCTAGAGATGCTTTCTAGGGTTATTCAGCTCAGTGTTGTCTTCAGTTCAGGTTTGCCCTGTGTAATATCTTTCAGAGCACACATTATGCAGGTTGGATCTGGACTAGTTCAGCTGTCACTGCTATTTCCAAGCTCATCTTAAGCTTCCCACTTGTTATTTCCAGTGAATGGTTTAAAGTTATTTTGCCTGACTGGGGTTGTTGTGCTGGAATTAATAGTTTTACTTGCTAGCAATACAAATGTATTAACTAACTGCACATGCAAGTTTTCTTTGTACCTGATCCTGCTTTGGATGATGAGATGGACTAAGAGACTCCTGGGAGCTTGCTATACATTAATTCACTATACATGCATGTTTTCTCTACGCTTGATCCTGCTTTGGATGGTGAGACAGACCAAGAGACTCCTGAGAGCCTTCCATGCTATATTTTTATACTTTTAAGTGTTAAAAATTAAACACTTAAAATGTTTTTAAGTATTAAAAGTATTAAAATATGGCATGGAAGGACCTTTTTCCTGCCCCTGGATTTCACTTCCAAATGCCTCTCTTTGAGTTTTGCTTTGAAACACCAGAAAGAAACCTCAAGATGGAATGGCTTTTATCCATTGGAAATCCATTTGTGTTCATGTGGGTTCCTACCCCTGACTCAAACTGGTTTTACCAGAGTTTGTATAAATGTAACTCTGGGTGTCCTGGTGACCACCATCTGAACACAATGGAGCTCCCCATCATTCCCTCTTTCTCCCAGGGTAAAGACCATTGACATTTCTCCAGTCTAATGAGAATCATTATGAGACATTACTATGTCCCCAGAGGAGGAGAGGGATTGTGGAAGTGATGGGAACTTCGTCAAAACATTAGTGAGAAGCGTCTTGCTATTTCCCACCCAGCTTTCACCTCAGATAACTCTCCTTGGGTTTCTGGCTGCTGTCCAGAAGGCTCTATTAGGAATAAGAACATCCCAGACACACCAAATTGTCTCTGTCATAAAAAGACAAATTCAAGAAGTCAGACCTAGCATTGCTTGGGCAACGAAGCACATCCTGAGTTAACATTGATCCATAATTCATTTAAATACAAATAAACATTTGCATGCGCTGCAGCGAAGGAAACACCGTGGTGGAAAAGACAAGCAGCCCAACTGAAAGACTTCTAATGAATGCCACAAAGACAATTTGGGGCCTTTGCTGTGCCAAATGAGGGCGGCATTGAGGGAGCCATTGATGTACAACAATGGGCCCTGCTCAGCGCTTGACACACCAGACACTCAGACTGCTTATTACTGCCCTGCTCTGAGGATTTATTACTACAAGTGATAAACCAGCTCTGTTGCAGGGACAACAGAGCTTTTGTTCCTCCTGAGCAGTAGATAATGTAGGCTGAGCCTCAAGTCCTTTTTAGAGAGAAAGAAAAGGGGGAAAACCATACCAGTCTCTGCACAGACCACACCACCCACACTCCAATGATAAACTCACACTGCGGTGGGACAAAGTCTTTGCTTTGGCCTTAATGGAGACTCTTCAGCATCTTACTGAGAAGATATCTTCACATGAGTTCAAGCAGCTGGCTGTGCAGCACGACCACCTCCGTTTCTTCATTCTTTCAAACAGCTTTGAAATGACAGTCTATGAATAAATAATCTCACATCTCAAAGGAAATTACCTGTTCCCTATCCCCAACTGAATGATCAGTTTATGGATCTGGCTCTCTTTTGTTTTCCCACCTCTCAATGCTCATGCTTGTAGTAAGCTGGCAATGACCACTGCCAACGACCACAATAGGTAGGGCTTTGGTAAATTCAACTACTTTTGGTAAACAACTCTTTTGTTAACTGCAATGTCTACTTTGTTAAATGCAACAAAGGGGAATTATAATGATGGGCAGATGCCGTCAATCCACACTACTTTCAGTCAGAGAAAACATGTTAATTTATACCTGGTAGGATCTCCTTTGTGGAGTTTTGGATCATTTCCAGTGTGGAATCACCTGTCAGTCACCACTTCTTGCATTTCCCCTCTTTAGGATTGATAGGCACTGATATGATGCCTTGAATTTATGCATGATGAAACCACTGAGCTTGGATTGCTGAAAACAAGAACTTTTTGCAAGTACCTTTATGCCTGCCTGGTTTTTCACACTTTCTAAGCTCATATGAACCCCCCTGAGTTAAACAGTTGCTTATATGGATCTATTTGATGGGTGTTTTTTACATGCTTGCAAACAAAAAGCTGCTGTATTGCAACGAGGATCATTCAGAGCTGTTTGAGTCCTTGCACATTACGTAGGAGGCCATGTTGCATATATTTTGCATGGGCTGACAAACAAAGTCAACAAAAATGAGCTGCGATCTACAGCAACGTGATTAGAGCCAGAATTCAGGCTTTTCAGGGATGGATTCAGGTTGCTTTCCTGAGTGAGAGCTGGCAGCTAATGAGAGCTAAACAGAGCATGATGACCACTGCTAATGAGAAAGAAGAGCTCCAGGAATAGCAGCCTGGGTGATGGATCTGTTGATCAGGGACCAATTAGGGTGTAGCTGTCACACTTGGGAATGCCTCGCACTGTACCAGGCTAATAAGACATATTCATGTTTCTCTCCAACCACGTCCCTGTGCCTGTCTTGTCCCTCCTTCCTCTATTCAATTATCAAAGGCACTGCTGTGTAGAGACATATCAAGCCTGTCAGTGTTAATTCAGCCGTGAGAGAAGTACATTGACCACACACACACGCACTGCTCTTGGTCTTCTGTTGGAGCACACCTTTGCTCCAAGCATTTCCCTGCTACCAGCGTGAATTCCTATGAATAACACTGTGATTCAAGCTTCTGCATGTGCCTTAACAGAAAACAGAGCATCTGAGTGCTTGTGAAAGTTCCCTTCCTGCAGTCTCAAGCACTGCTTTGGTGAAAAATGGGTTCCCTCAGAAAGTGCTGATTGCCTGAAATAGGAAATGTCATGGTAATGTATTGGTTCCTTCACAATTTTCAGTGCAAACATGATCCATGCTCTCTATTTTGATGCTGTGTTGTGACTGGCAATATTATTAGTTCTGACTTTAAGGATGGAACGTATAATATCAATAATTTCAGTTTTCACGTGTTTATGTAGAGTGTGGACATAAAAACTGAAGTGTTATGGTGCTTGCATCCTGATGGGCCGTAACAAACCCATAGAGGTCACAGAATGTCCTAACAAATGGCCATTGCCACAGTCATCTAAATGTTTTCTTAGTGATCTTTGCCCTTTCTCTGTGACTCTGATTTGTCCTCCCCTGCCTTGGTCCTCTGTAGGCAAAGGCCAGAGACTCTTTCTTGCACATTCCTCCTTCCAGAGGGAGCGATTTTCACATTCCGCTCTGTTTTCTCTCTTTGGGCCACTCAGTGGACGGGAACTGGAATGAATGGTCGAGCTGGAGCTCGTGCTCGGCCTCCTGCTCCAACGGTACCCAGCAGCGGACGAGAGAATGCAATGGACCTTCCTATGGGGGAGCCGAATGCCAGGGACACTGGGTGGAAACCAGGGACTGCTTCCTACGCCAATGCCCAGGTCAGTGACCAACAACTTCTTCTTTCTCTTGGCTCATCTTTCATCGCAGTCGCAGTCAGGCTTTGTAGAATCTTTCTTTGGTGAAGATTGCAGTTTTCATCAGTAATGCAGTAAAAAGGACGTTATGGAGCACACCAATGGACCATGCCAGTCAGAATCCATAGCTGGCAAATACTCCAGGGGACCCCAGGGAGGTGAGTGATTACCCACAGGGGATGTGTCTTTCTAACCTTAGATACCAGCTTTCAGCATGTGCTTAAACCCCCCTGACAAAATATCAATTAATCTCATTCCTTCGCTCCACAATGCTTCAACTTTCCTCCTTTTTTTCCTTTTTGTTTCTCTTCTCCTACCAATTCACCACTTCTAGTTATAGTTGAAGCGAACAGGGAAGCAACCTCCATTGTATCACAGCTTTGAACCTTATATAGGACAAGGTCTGACACAATGAAGCATTGATTCATACCTGTATATCTCAGACTTATCACTTACTTTAGTCATCTAGCTGTGTCTTAAAATAGTAGTAGTAGTAACAGAAATAATAATATTAATAGCAATCATTTTGCTGTCCCAGCTGTTGCAGCCAGCACGTTACATTCAGAATAATCACCTTGTCTTCATAACTTGCACCATGGGCTCCAAAAGAGTCATTTCATGCAGGAGAAGCAATGAAAACTGAAGCAGATACTAGGGCACACCTAACACATAAATCTGCATTTCTTACACCGACACCAGCACTATAGAGTTGCAATTTCCTGCTTGTTTTACACATGTGGAAGGTCATTGCAAAGGGGCAGATTGGGTCAGCTAGTGTGAGAAATATTCCAACCTGGAGAGAAGGCTTGACCACAATAAGCCTTTAAGACTGATCAGCAACTGATTTTTCTTGCCGTGCTTTTCCTGGCTGATTCCCTGCCTCTCTCTGGGTGCTCTATCCCTGTTAGATCAGGGGACTGTGGAGAGGACTTCTAAGATGGAAAGGGTCTTTCTCCCCTTTCCCAGCAAATAAGGACAGCCAGAAACAGTTTAGATCTTTGAGGCACTTCTGATACCTTGCTCAGATAAGCAAGTATTACTCTCTCTATTCACAAGCCAGTGGATCTTCAGTCTGGTATACCTGTTTCCCTAGGGAATCCCTATCTTCTCTGGTAGCATCACCATCTGCAGCAGAGCATAAGCAGTATTTAACACAGGTATTGGACTTTCCTACATTGTCTCTAGTAGGCTTTGATGTTTAGGCATCTCAGTCCTTTATAACTTATGGAGATCTTCAGAGACTAAGGGACTCACTTGGTTTTAGACACTGATTTCTGAGTTATCTATCAAAGCAATGTTGGTCCCATACTGAACCACATACGGTGTCACTAAAGAAAACACCAGAGGTTGGAGCTGTCCCTCTTTCTGGAGAAAAGAGGGATCTCCCACTCTCCCAGAAGGATTTATTTGACCCATAATAATGGGTTAACTCCTAATTAAAACGCAAAGAGTAATCAGCAAACTTAGGTCCTTGCTCTAGTTCTGTCACTGAGTTGTTGTTTCCCTACCTTACAGGCTTATTATGAAGGCTAATTAACATTTTATAGTGCTTTGATAAATGTCATTGTTAATGTAAAAGGAGCAGCATTCTGATAAATGCCATTGTGAATGCAAAAAAGGTAGCATTTCCACTGAATGTGTAAAGATGTTGGGAGAACCTCTTTCCAAGGCACATGAAACAACAGTGAAATGGAAATGAATGGAGGGAGATTTATTTGATGTTTTCATGGTTTTCTCACCCAGGTCCTCTGCTGGTCTAAATCTCTGAGCCAGACCTTCTTTGGGAAGGTGTATATTCACCCATACATTGTACATCCCAACACATCTCAAGCTATGGGCTTTGATTGCCAGGCTTGTTGAATCCTTGCCTACCTGTAGAGTGTTCATGGGCATAGCCCCAAATCTGAGCCCAAAGAAAGAGATAGAGTTGATTTTGCAGGGAATGAGGATACTGAGGGGAAACACAAGAACACCCACAACTATTATAGGGCTGCTGCAGTGGGAAAGAGCACACGCTGATTTCGTGTCTGTTGTGGATCCAAGTAGGAAACCTCCCTTCATGCCAAGTCATGCTCAACCCACCCTATGTTCCACTGCTCACCTTGTGACCTTGCCTCCTTTTGTTGCAGATTATGTCTGGGACATGACAGGCTGTTTCTCTCCTCTCTTTTGTCTCCAGTGGATGGGAAATGGCAGGCTTGGGGAGTGTGGGGCAGCTGCACTGCAACCTGTGGAGGTGGGACTCAGAGACGTGACCGTGTGTGCTATGGGCCCTTCTTCGGTGGACAGACTTGCCAGGGCCCCAAGGAGGAGTATAAGCAGTGCAATGACAGAAGGTGTCCTGGTATGTAACTTCAGACCTCTCGTTCTTTCCTTTGCATGAGAGGGACTTTGGAAAGGGATACCATGCCCTGTGTCAGAGAGCTGAATGCAACAAGTTGTGATCAAGTCAGACTCTACCCAAAACCCAGCCACATGCCAAAGGCTTTATTTAATCATTGCAGAAGCCAGTGTAACCATGCTGATTTCAGTGAATGTTTGGTAAGTCTTACCAGTCTAGCATTGGTATTTTTCATCTTTTCATTCTTGCAGGGTCATAAGAGAAAAGAAAGGCACTGTTTGATAGCAAAAACTGGTATCAGAGTCTGAAACCCATGAAACAGTTGAGTACTGAGGATGCTGCAGTGGTTTCTCACCCTTTTCTTAGCCTCTGGAAGACCTACACATCAATGGCAATTTAAAGAGCAGACAGATGTGTCCGCATCTGTCAGAGACTTACCCAACCTTACCCTCCTGTAGCTGTGGCAGCCATTTGAGCAAAAGGGTAAAAAAGCCTTAACAGAGGGCAAGTGAGCTATAGAACAAGGGAAAATGTGGGATTTAATGTGAAAAATAAGCAGGAACAAATACTTGGAAATGGGAATGTTTCTGTCTGCCTCTCACACAGTATTCAGAGGCCAGGAAAAAGGTCTGTGCATCATTTCTGTTTTCTTTCTCAGTCTGAGTTGGAATTGCTGGTGGGGAATCAATGGCCTGTGTGGTGGTGGCAGTCAGATTGCATTGATCATAACAGGACCAGATGTTTGACCTAAAGGGTAATTAATCAGCAGAGCATCTCAGTGAGAGACAGGAGGGATTCTTACAGCAGTATCCTGGTGAGAAAAAGCATCTCCCTAAGAGACAGGCTGGATCTCAGCACAGAGGGAGCAGTTTTGGTGCTGAAGGTGGATTTGGATGTTGAAGGCAGCTGACCCCCAGACTCCCTTGCAAACTGCTGAAGCCAGAGATGAAAGCCAAAGCACTTCAGCGTGGAAGTTTCAGCACATTTAGCTTGAAGATAACAGGAAAAGAGCCTGTGTGACAGCGTATTCACTCTTCCCAGCCAAACTCCAATAAAAGGCGTCACCTCTCCTTACAAGCTGTGCCTTTCAATTAGCAGTGGCGTGTGAGAATCTCTTCTAACTCAGCCACAAAGCTCTTCCTCGCCATAGAAAAGCTTAGCACAGGGTTGTCTGGTGGTGTCTATGGAGTGATGCAGATTTAGTTCAGCTTCAGTGTGTGCCAGCTGGGGCCCTGGCTGAACAAGTCCAATCTTTTTTTCTCTTTCTGCAGGGGCTGATGCCTACACAGTGCTCAAAAGGAAAAAGCATGTCTCAGGGACTGAGCCCTGCTAGGGTTCAACACCAGAAGGGTCTCAATGCAGTCGTTAGGTTTCAACGGAAGGGAAGTGTGGGGAATCATCAGATTCCCACTCAATTTGTTCTTGAGAAAGTATCAAATGCTGACACGATTTGATTTGAACAGAAGAATTGAGCTTAATTGGGTTAGTTATTAACATCTCCCTGTTACTCTGGTAAAAGGGGGTTTGTTATGAAGCAACATCAGAAAGAAAAAGTAGAAATAATAGAAAGAGGATGAAGTGATTCCTGGCCTGGGAATTGCTTCTGCACTTGCTGGCAACGCAACACCAATCAGTGTATCTGTAAAGAACGTCTCTGATTCATAGCTTCCGCCAGCAGTCCCCAGGGAGACTTCAGGGTGAGAAGACCAGGAAGGTTTGACAGGTCAGAGGAGGAGAAAAGGGAGGTCAGATGTGAACACAGCCCTTCTCTGCTCTTTGATGTGCTTTTTGTCTTATTGCTGAGGGTGGTAGAAGCTTCCCATGTCCCAAACCCTCATTTGAAACACAGTTTGACGTGGACAATCTGTGTTCACTGGTCCAGGAGGCTCCCTCTCTGCCACAAGCTCTCTGGGTTACCATGTGCCAGTCACAATTGAATGACTTAATGTGTCTGTCCTACAGCTTCATGTCAACAGGTTGGAAATGAAACTGCTTCTTTTTCACTCACATTTTGCCTTATCCACTGAAGCTGTTGGCATAGGAAATAGTTCTGCAAATGTGCAGAGAGCAGCAGGGGCTCTGCTGCTCCTTCAGGATTTCATTACAATAGTGATCACTCAAAAGGGGATTTGAAAACAGGGGAGGGAACATCTGTCTCCAAGCAGAGATGGTAACTTGCTCATTACAGTGTTTACCAGCAAGGAATTTGCAGCTGGGGCTGGAGCCAGATAGCCTTGGAGCTTGACTTCAGGAGCAGTGATGTTTAGGCAGCTTTTGGGTCTTGAACAAATCTTTCAAAGATGCAGGATTCTTCGTCAGGGATTGCAGTGATAGGACAAGGTATGATGCGTTCAAACTGAAACAGGGGAAGTTCAGGTTGGAGATAAGGAAGAAGCTCTCTACTGTGAGGTTGTTGAGGCACTGGTACAGGTTACCCAAAGTAGTGAATGCTCCATCCAAGGCATTTACACTGTGAAGGTCCTGAGATGACCTATGTAAGCACATCCATTGCACAGTCCCTTTTAGAAGGAAGCCTTCAGGTCATCACTGCCCAGCAGCTCTCTTGGGAGCAGCATGAAAACTCAAGGGCTCCCTCTTCTTTACGGTAGATGAAGGGAGCCTATAAGGATGGTAGGAAGGGACTCTTTATTAGGGACTGGAGTGATAGGACAAGGGGTAATGGGTTCAACCTTATACAGGGGAAGTTTAGATTGGATATAAGGAAGAAGTTCTTTACCGTAAGGGTGGTGAGGCACTGGAATGAACTGCCCAGGGAAATTGTGAATGCTCCATCCCTGGCAGTGTTCAAGGCCAGGTTAGACAGAGCCTTGGGTGACTTGGTTTAGTGTGAGGTGTCCCTGCCTATAGC
>JBCJKH010046401.1:0-24006 GCA_039877255.1 Loriculus beryllinus | reverse complement strand
GTCCGGGGTTTTTTTTTTTTTTTTTTTTTTTTTTTAACAGAACACTGTGTTTGGAAATGGAAATCGATGACGCTAAATCCCAGTCTCCGCTATTTTTAACTTAATGCTGTCCATTTTTCATAGGAGCAGCAGGATGGTGAGACAGAGAATGAGCAGAAATGTAACAAAAACTTTAAAAAAGCATATATTATTATTTCAGGTCTTCTACAGCAATCTTTCCCCAGTAATCCCTGCTTTTCCTTTGCTAAAATATGCTAGCATGTTGTGTGTGCTGCAGCCTGATCACTCTCTCAATTCAAGAACAATAAAAAGAGTACCACACATAGTGTGATACAGCTTTGCTGTAGTTAAGTGAATACAGTAGTTTCAGGTATCCAGCCACATCAGTAGTATGTAACAGAAGTTATACCAGGACTTTTGCTTGACTCTGTTACTACTTGTGATGGACAGACCTGCCACTTGCATTGCAGTAATCCAGTACGACTCCTTGCAATTACACATTTTGAAAAGTGGAATGTTTTGGGGAAGAATCAATGTTATTAGGCTGTGGTATAACTTAAAATAGGAGATAATATACAATTACACAGTATCTTCCTAATTATTTTTTATAATGGTTCTGTCACCTCACAAATTGCATGACTTTTTCTTCCTGTTTATAGTGTAGTACTTCCACCTGATTCTGTCTATGGAGTTATTCTGAAAGAGGAAGGCATCTACTGAGAAACAGTCTTAATCCTACATTGCTTTGGAAAGCTTCCTAGGGTTGCATTTCCACTGTAAGTCCTAAGGCAATTTGCTGCTTTTACTTACCTTGAAAACAGATCTGTGATTGTGATGTGATTTCTAAACCCTGACAAGTTCTTTGGCATAATCACAGCTTTATTGATTCAGTGGGCCCCTATGAATTACATACAAGGAGAGTATGTTCATTACAGCTCCTTGTAGTGTGGCAGAAAGGCCTTTGATACCATACGAAAAGAAGCTTCTCAGATTTTCCACAGAACATGTGGTATCTTGCACTGGCAAAACTTCCACTGATGTCATTGTGAGTTTTGACTAACACTGTGTCTTTCAAGATAGGTGGGCAGTTTGCACCGCAAGTGACCTTCATACAAGGCACCTGTGTTGTCTAAACACTTTTTGTGTAGTGAAATAGTCAGCAATGAGTAAGCCACTCAGCAATGATTTTAAGCCTCTACTTTTAAGCCAAATTATGATTCCAAGTCTCTTAGTAGATTTGCAAAAGTAATGTGCTCTGGGAAAAATACTGTGGGGAACTTGTGTAGCACAATTACACCTGAAATGAAAGAACTTGCACAGGAAATGGCCTGGAATCGATTCTTCACGGTCTTCAGCTGCAGCTTAGAAGAAGGAGGCAGAAACAAAATACTCAGAAAGAAAACCAACTGAATAAAGTCCCAAGTATTAAAACCAGTGATTGCAGTGTTTGGATATACTAGCATAATGTTCAAAGACTGTATTATGCCTACAATTTTTGAGCATGGCAAGTATTAAACTTGAATTTTATAAACTGATTAAAAACTATGAATACAAGGTTCTTAAATCATTGTTTCTTTATAAAGTGGTATTTTAATCCTTCAATGGTATTTGCTAACTTAGACTAAGAATATTTTGTTCTACAACTATATACCAATATTCTTGAAGCATTTGGTGACTAGATCTTTAGATAGAAGAAGCTGTTAAGTATATTGTTTCCTCTTTGAGACTATTTCCTTTTAGGACAATGACATAAATATCATGATGTGCATAAAAAAGTGTATTCATAAAATTTCTGTTCTGGTTAATAAAACACTTTAAAATGTAGTTTTGCTTTAGAGAGGTGATTTTAAGAACTACAGTATATGAGCAGAGCTAGTAAACAACAGACTCTCTTTTCTCACTTTCTGTCAATTTACCAGCAGGTAATTTTTTCTTAGCTTGTGCTCTCATAACACAGTTTTAGGTTAGGAAACAAGAACCAATGGAGTCAATATGGACTGACTGAATATTAGTTTTAAATCCTAATTTAACTTGATTTTGACAGGCCACCTTCTCTTCTCCTTGATCAGCCATGTACCTGTCCCTTTTGCTAGAAGAAATAAGAATTATTGTCTGGGAAAATCTTCATTTTTAAGCTTAAAAAAAATAAACTTAATTACTAAATGAACAGAAAGTGAAATTTTGGGTAATGTCAGTTTATTCCATTATATGCCCCAGTAAGGACTTCTATAGAAAGGTATATTGCAGATATCATAAATGAACATGAAATTAATATTATGCATTACAGTAATATGCAAATAAAGTTGATCTTGACAAAAGACAAAGTGAACATCTAAGTATAAAGAGTACATATCTTTCAAAAAGAAAAAAAAAGGAAATTGGGGAAAATCATCACTTCAATATATATTACACCAATATAACATAGCTCAGTTAAAATAAGCTAGCAGCAGCATTCACACCAAGAAGACATTAAACCTGTAACAAAAGAACTGATGTGAAAGTGTAGTTTACATGACCATTTCCTCCAACAAAAAGGCTGATTTTAAGACTTTGCCCACTGTGTGTTCACACCATGTGTTGCAGTTTGCTGTCACCTCAGTTGTTTTGACACCAGTTTTAAAGGCCATACATAACTATACTGTATGATTGAATGGACCTAAGTCTTAAAGTAGTTTGGGGGTTTCTTAAGGTTTTCTTTTTTAATTTGGCTCATTTCAGTGACACATTTTAAAGTATGACCCTGCCAACAGTTGTACAAGTATGAAACTATGAAGCAGGTGAATTGCAATATAGAACAATACAAAATATGTTTCAGAACTTTTTGTTAACCAACCTTGCAGCTATGAAAAAGATCTCTATAATGATATTGTTACATAATGAACTGTTTCCCAATATTTGTTCAATGTAATTGAATAGTATCAGTTGCTGGTAAAGATTTCCAGCAGCATGTATCAGTGTTAAACTATGAACTTGATTTGTCATAATAAGCTTTCAAAAAGCTGGAAGGAAAAATCCTACAGTGATCTTTATTTGGTAGGAAAGTTAACACCAGACTCAGCTCTCAAAGCTGAAAAAAGTGTGTCCTGCACCACCATACAAAACATTCTGCATTGATTACTAGATATTTCATGTTAAAAATATTAATTTCAATATTTTAAATGGTCTTTAGCTCTGCCATGCTCTGCATTATCTAATTTTCTAGTGAATAAACATCTCAAAGTTGATCAGTCTTAGCTCATGGTGTGCATTATAAGCAGCAACACAACTGCCCATAATCTAACAGGTTTTATTATTAATCTTATTACAACAAAATTTAGTGTGCTGTAGTCCTGTTCTTTCTTAAAAGTATATTTGGCCAATTTTGCCTAGCTGTATTTCTTTAGTAGTTTACTTGACATGTCCCATGGGAGGAGTCAATTGCAATGTTACAAAGTTCTACAGTACCTCTAATTTGGTAAAGCAACCTGAAACTTCTGTTTCTGGAAACATTTTCCAGGCTGTGAATAACAGTAGTATTTTTCGTATGTTGCCTGTTTCTGCTTTTATGTTTTACTTCACGATCATTAAGTGTCACAGCATTTATAATGCAGCCTATGTATTGAGAATGGCTACTTTATTATGCAGTTGATAATTTAAAAATCCTTGAAGAAGAGAGAAATTTCAGAAAAAAATATAAGTACTTTCCTTCAGTTTTGCATCACAGAAATAGTAACTTCAGTACGCTGAGTTAACTGAATTACTGTACTAGCATTTCAACAGTACTTGACTAGCCAGTAAGAAATATAGTCATTTTTGCATACTCAGTAACTAATCTTTTATCAGAATACATAGTAAGAAGGGCTTTTAGAAATCATTCACATCCTCAAATTCTCTTATAAGACCGGTGTAAATCAGAAGTAACTGCACTGCAGTCAATGGAGTTTCACCAATGGGTAGTGGTGAGCAGTAAAAAGAGAAGCAAGGGTACAGGCTTCTAGCACTGCTTCAAGTTTAAAAGACTAGCAGGGTGCTTTTAATCCCTTATTTGTTAGTTCTAAAGCAAAAGATCTTAACTCACTTAAAAAACATGTTTCTAATAATTTATTAGCATTTTGGTGCACATTTGCTTTTCACTGAAGTATACTTCAATGTGGTTGGTTCCATAAGAAAAACAGCTTCATAATGTCATACAATAGAAATGTGAAAACAAAGAAAATTCTGTAAAAAACTGTCTGGAATTTGTTCTATACTTGTGCTTCTTCCGTAGATTTTTCTTTTGGTTGTTTCTTTTGAATACAAGGTTGTATAAGTAAAAATACTATTCCCACCATGTATAGCAAGCCAGATATGTAAAATGAGTAGTCATATTTCTGTGTGATGTCATAGATCCAACCTGCAAAATAAGGACAAAGCATGTTTGTTACAAAGCTTGACAACAAGGTACGTTGCATGCGAAAACATGAAAAATACTGCACATTTCTTTCATGACATTTCTGTCAAATCTATAGAGGGGTTTTGTGGAAAAAAAAGAGGTGGCAACTGTCTCCTGCTCTAGATGCTACAAATGGAAATGCATTTACAAAATCCCTTGTTCATTCACCAGAACCCAAAACCAGTGCAAAGCCTATTCCCTTCATTTAAATATCATGGAAGACTTAAAATGGGACTCTAGCTATGTGACATAAAGCCAATCAGCCTTCTCTCTAAACTGTTCATTTTTCAAACAGATTGTCACAAATCTGACTTTAAAATAGACATTTTGGAATCCCAAACCAATTAGTTCTTCCACCGTGCTACTGTTTCTGTAAAATGCCCAGTACTGCGGTTCAAATGCTGTGCTTTGTGCAAGCAAACACATTCCCAATAGCTTTCTCAAAGACTCGTATACCGATAAAAGATTTTTCAAGAGATGCAATCTCAGTACTCTCATTCCAACCTTAATTCCTCTGCAAATACATTAAAATTACTTCAAAAAGGTTTGAGGGCCCAAACTAGCAAAATTCCCTCATGT
The DNA here is from genome assembly GCA_039877255.1 of Loriculus beryllinus. Lineage (NCBI taxonomy): Eukaryota > Metazoa > Chordata > Aves > Psittaciformes > Psittacidae > Loriculus > Loriculus beryllinus. The sequence continues at coordinate 19,016 of JBCJKH010046401.1, read as the reverse complement.
CATGCTGGCTGCATTGCAATGTAACCTCAAGTTCAGAAGGTTTTTTTACACCAACTAATTTGCTTCATTACTAATGACCAAATAAAAAGACATGTTCAGCACAGACTGAGAGGTGCTGAAAGAATATATGGTAGAAAAAGTGCTGCTTTTTAATGGGAGTGAGTGAGCTTTCTTATAAATCATGTCAGTTCACTCAAAGGTGGGAAGAGAAAGTGAGAGCATTCTCGCTTTTCTTGGTTGCTCGTGTTTCTGATAGCTTCAGTTCAGCCTCCAGCCATCCTTGGTAGACCATGACCATTACTCACAAGGTCTCTTACTGCTTTCTTCTGATTTGCATCTCTGTAAAAGATAGCTGAAGTCTGGCTATAGTACTGACAATCAGTAGACTGACAATCAGTCTCTTTTGTACTTGTCTGCCTCTTTCTATGAGAAAATTTAATTTTGTTTAAACCTAAGAAACTTAAGGGACAACATGTATACACTTCTACCCTCTGCTGTACATGGCAGTAAAGAGATTATGAGCAACACAGTCCCCAAAGTAGATATTTCTGGATGAAGGAAGGCAAAGCTAAAAGTTAGTTAAATCAACACATCCATTGGCAGCTTAGAATGGTGACACCCAAACACACTTTATAGTTCTTAGGGGTAATACTATGGTACAGACACCTGCCTACCTTGAAAATCATTCGTCATTTTTTCATCTAGATAGAGGCATGAGTATGTATAGTGCCTACACATCACAAAACACATGTAAATAGGTTGAACGTTTCTCATTGTAAAGAAGGTGTATGATAATATTTTAAGGAAATATACCATTGACAACATAGATTGTAATAGATTTGAGGTCATTTGCAAGGACTGTAATTTGTACTATGTGAATAGTATGATGGTACCCAGCAGATATGACCTGTACATCTGCACAATGTAAAGCTGGACCTTACCACCCATTCTGGAGCAGCTGTAATTCTGTTAACTACGCATGCTAATAACATATGAAAGCTTAATAATATAATGAGTCACACGATTATTATACAAACATCCGTTGGTCAGCAATTTGAACTTTTTACCTGCAAAGGGTGGTCCAAACAATGCAGATATTCCATTGGCACAAATGATGATGCCGTAAGCATTTGCAAGGTGTTTAGTTCCAACTAAATCTTCAGTCACAACAGGCATTAGAGAAAAATAGCCGCTAGAGAATCCTATTAAAGCACAAACTACAGCCAGGCTAACGTACGTTTGCATTAGTGGCAAAGTAAGAATGCAAGTGACCAGGGTAAAGTTAGCCATGAGGAAGACATTCCATGTGCTGACGCACGGGAGATCAGAGATGATTCCAAGGATCACTTTACCGAAAATATGCACAATGGCTATAATGGATGTCAAAGGAAATATATTGTTCTGACTAGACAAGTTGTACTGCTTGACTATTTCTGGAAGATGAATAAAGGGAATGACAAAGCTGCTATAGGCAAACAAAGCCCAAATTATAAAGGCCACAAATACTCTATTCGTAAACAATGATGCAGCTCCAAAGTAGCTGGAGTACCATATTGCAAAGCCCTTCCTGACTGTAACTGTCAGCTGGCTCACTGTCTTAAGAATGCGCAGTCCGTACATGCTCCTTCCATCTCTGGATTTACCTCCAGATTCCATGTGCTGAACTCTGTCAAGCACTTCTTCATTTGTTGCCTCTTCTTTTTTTTCCAGTTCTTCACCGAGGACTCCATTAGATTTTATAGTCTCTGCAGAACGGGACAGAGCTTTTGCCTGGTTATCTTCACTGTTACTTCTCACAACATACTTTTCACTAACGATGTCTTTGGGAAAGAGTGGTCTCATAAGCGCCCCACAGACACAAAGGTTCAGGGAGATGGCACCCTGGATGAACATAGCATTCCTCCACCCAAACTCGATGCAGAGGTACTTCAGTAACGCAGTCATTAGGAAAGCTCCAAACCCCGTTCCTGTGGTACTGAGTCCTTGTGCAAGCGCTCTTCTCTTCTGGAAATACTGCCCTACCATGACCACTGCAGGCAGATAAACCATGCCACTTCCAACGCCTATGGAAACAAAACCCAAATTCAATCTGAATTTTTTGCTAGCAGGATAAAAAGCAGTGAAAAACACATCAGTTTTATTCCCAACTTGTGCACAAGCACAGTGGTGAAAGCGAGAGTAAGTATTCCATTTTCATGTTAGCTTTCATTTCCCTCTTACAGTATTTTCCAAAGTCTGCAATACTCATGCCAGTGAGAACACAATACTGCTATTTAACCACTGGAAAAAACTGAAACAGATGGAAAATAAGACCTTTACCTCAGGTCAGCATTACACCGCTGGAAAGTCCCAAACATCCCACAATAAGTCAGTGACAGTTAATGTGGGGGACAAACATAAACCCCTATTTTGAAGTATCTGTACTTGTAATACCTGCAACTGGCTGTATCAGCAACCAGAAACTGCTTAGTGGGCACATCTTGTTGCTTTTGCCCCAGTTCACCAGCAATGAAGACCCAAACTGAGTTTTTGTTCTTGCTTTGTAACTGTGGAATCACAGTGACCATGAGGTGTTTCAGGAGTAGGCACAGGGGGGTTAGCCCAGTGATGGGACCTTGGGTGGCTTCAGGGTTTTTCTCTGGGCACTCCAGGGAAGTCCAGGCAGGGCCACACCGTAGCTACAGGGGCATATTCTTAAAAGGCAGATCTCTAATACTGCAGAAAATCCCTCACTTGTAGTTTAAAACCAGGATATTGCTAGTACCCATTTCAAGCAGAAAGTTGAGAGTTGTGCAAATACACCATTAAAAGTTTTTCTCGCAGCAAATTCCTGACAGGATTTGGACATGAAGAGGTGGTATGCAAAAGGATTTGGACTGGAAGAGGTGTATGCAGAAGATGCTTCCAAAATGACTGTGATCATAATTTAGAAGAGTGGTTTGGGTTTAAGTTTCCCTGAAATATCTGGTAACGTAACTGTGTGCAGCTGCACTGAAGAAAGAGCAGTTTATTCCAACAAAGCCTGAAAAAAACCCACCTCAACATCACAGCAGTTTACCATGGTCAGAGCTGGCCTGTTTTGCCTGTTAGACATATGTACTTCTTTGCTATGTATACACATGATCGGGTTGAAATAAGCCAATTTTTAATAACCTTTTCATTCTGTGGACTACAAAACAAAACATACTCCTGCTCCATGCAAAGACATGCCCTCTCCACAGGTAAACACAGGGCCACAAGCCTCCCCACTCCTTTTCCTCACAGATTCATGACCCTTCATCATCATGGCAGCTGCATGGCCGGCTCTGCTCTCTCTGCCTTGCCCCACACAGGGCCTCAGTGGACATTTTGCCCCCCACCCCACAGGCATTCCCTGCTGCCAGGGGCTCCAGCACCCACCCAGGGGCTCCCCAGGAAGGGTGAGGGGGAAGGAGGCTCCTCTGCCCTACTGCTGCTGCAGGGAAGTGAGCCAATGGAGCTGGATGAAGCAGTTGATTAGCAGCTGAGGGGACAAGGCTGTGAGGAGATGGGGGTGAGGAGCCATGCTGAGGTGAGGGGCACATTGGGGATGGGAGCTGAGGCAGCAAGATGGCTGCCATCAGGGAACAAAGCTGGGGTCATAGAGACATACTGTGTGAGGGCGTCTGGCACAGTGTGTCACCACCAGGGAAGAACAGGAGCCATGAGCAAGCCCACGAGCACTTCCACGGAGGCCCAGAAGAAATCGCAGCAGGAGGTGGCCACCATAAATGAAGAGCAGCCTGACATCTAGCAACCAGGAGAACATGAAGATGCTTCCCTGGGTGGTGGTGAGTGAGGTGATGGTGAGCAAGGGGATGGAAGTGAGTGGGCAGATTCTAAGACAATGAGTGAGTGAGGAGATCGTGAGTACAGGGACAATGAGTGAGGGAATGGAACGCGAGGACGTGGTGAATGGAGGTCTCCTGGAGCCGGAAGAAACATCTCAGGCATCTCTACGCGGGTTTTATTCCTGCAGCAGCATCTCACATCTACACCTCATCAAAAAATTTGCCTCTGCTTTTTTCTGAAAATGAGGTTTTCACCCCTCTTTATGTCTCCTGCATAATCTCTGCCTTTTGTCTGGTATTTTGTGCATGCTCCTGAAAAGCAGCAAGGCCTGAGAAAAAGAGTGCGTAGATTCCTGTCTGCTTGATTATATTCTATATCTATGGAAGCAGAAATTGCAGAAAGGGCAGAACCCTGCCTGTAATTACTGTTCTTTGCTCAGGAATTTACATGACTGAAATCTCTGGTATGGTGGTATGAAAAGCCACCGCAATAATCCTTGCTAGTTTCACTTCTTTTTTCCATCCAGAGAGCTAGATAAAAAATTATGTAAAGAAATTCTGCAGCTACCTATGAAATTCTGTGAAAGAATAGTCTGAGGGAGTGGAGGGTACTGAAGCTATTATTAGTATTGCAAACAATTTGGTTTTTTCATCATGCATCTGTGCATCCCATACAACACAGATACCGTGCTTCATTTGCAAACATAACTGCCCATGTTATCCATGGAGTAAGTAGTATCTCAAAGCCCCTTAAATTGCTCTGTGTTGCTCAGATTACAATCAAAGGCCAGATTTTGTATTTCTTACTTGGATCACTTTAACATTTTTCTTTTCTATTATCAATATAACTTTCCAGAAATGAACAGTGAATAAAAACGTGTTTCAAGTAGGTAATACTGGGTTCTTCTACATTCCCTGCCAGTGAGTGGGCTGGGGTGCACAAGAAGCTGGGAGGAGACACAGCTGAGACTGCTGACCCCAACTGAAGGGATATCCCATACCAGATGGTGTCACGCTCAGCAATAAAACTGGGGGAAAGGAGGAGGAATGGAGGACATTCACAGTTGCAGTGTTTCTCTTTTCAAGTAACAGTTACACATGTTGAAGCTCTGCTTTACTGGAAATGGATAAACATCTGCCTGCTGATGGGAAGCAGTAAATTAATTCCTTGGTTTGCTTTGCTTTCGCATGCTGCTTTTGCTGTATCAGTTATTATTTATTTATTATTTATTATTATTTATTTGTTATTATGGGGTTGGAACTAGATGATCTGAAGGTCCTTTCCAACCCTAAGTAGTCTATGATTCTATGATTAAATTGTCTTTATCTCACTTCTACCCCTTTGAATCTCTGCTCCATCCCACTGCAGGAGAGTGAGTGAGTAGCTCTTTGAAGCTTAGCTACTCACCAGCAGTAACCCACAACTGCCTTTAAAATGGGTTTTGAAGCAGTATGTAGTTAGCATAATCTGGTATTTTATTACTGTGGAGCAACTTCTGTAGAAAACATTTGCAGTTTCTTCCTGTGAAGAAGAGAGGAGTTAGCTAGATTCAACACTGCTTCAACATCTTTAAATTCCACTTCTTAGAGTCTGGGTTACATTAAAACTTCTAATTAAAAATGTCCTCTAATATAACCACTTGGAAGAAACTGATAATACCATCTTTACACTGCAGATATAAATGACAGCAGAAGTCACTGGGCCCAAACCAGTGAGTAAATAATAAGTTTTCTGAGGCTGTAAAGAGTGTGAAAGAAAAGCTGGACTACCTTTGCAGTGTAACTTCCCTCTTTATGCTGCCAGATAACCTTCAAAGGGACGAAAAAATAATTGAAAGAACTTTCAAACAGTAGTTCAGCTCTTACCGGCTGTCACTCCAAATGTAAGGAAGAGGTAGTGCACATCTGAGGCATAGGCACTCAGTATCCAACCTAGGGCATTCAGTATCCCTCCAATTATAGCTGTCTTGCGGCACCCACACATGCTGATGAATAAACCAATGAAAGGACCTGTTAAAAAAAAGGGAAAATATTATAATTATTTGATTCTCTATAATGTTTAAGAAATTTTTCACAGAAAGACTCAGTGTTTTAAACAAAATGTTAAACATCAGGATGCTCATGCAATTCATTTTATTTTCCCATTATTATTTAAAATCGTGGGAAGAAAAATTCGACCAACCAACCAACCAAATACTTAGCAAATACCCACAAGACCTAAAATCACAGTTGCCCTGCGAAGAAGGGAAGACAGAGATGTATGCATGTATACATGTATGTTTGTGCATACATGTATGCACAAACATACCCCTCCAGGTATTATTTTGGGTTGATCCAACCATAACTTGAAAGATAAATTTTAGTTCAGCTGCCAAACCTAAATATAAACTGACCAAACTCAATATTTTCTCCTCCCAGATAATAGCACAGGGAGGACCACAACCTTCACTGATTATCTGTTTTCTTAATTCTAATGAGACCTTGAAGTCACAGCCATCTTTTTCTGCTCATGCTGTCTCCTGGAGTAATTGTCTTCTCTATCATCTTCCCCCTTGTTCCCTTTCTCTCCCTAACTTGTAAAATTTGTCCTGTTGACACTAAAAAGGCAACTTGGGCAGCTCTGCAAATAAAATGGAAAACTGGAAGAAAACACTTGAGGGATGAGTGGCAAATATATTCTTAAAAAATCTTAAGTAGTTTTGAAATAAATTAGGCTGGAACATACCTACAATAAGTGTAATGCCCATGCTGAGGGAACTAACCCATGCTGTTAAGCCACGACTTTGATTAAACTCTTCAAGCCATTCCATGTTGAGTATTCCAAGGGCCATTTGGGACCCCATGATAAGTATGTGCACAAGGAAAGAAGAAAGCACAATCATCCAAGCCCATCCTCCATCGATGTTTGGATTAGGCTTAATTGGTTTACTTCCAACTTTTGAGTCATCTCCAAAATCATATCCAATATCCTCTCGACTAGCATACATTTTTTCCAAGGTATTCTGAAACAAATGCAGTAAACACCTTCAAAATACACACAAAATGCTCAGATATTGTTGCTTGGTTATAGTGAATAATATAAATCACTAACATATTTCACCATTGTGGTTTAGTGCAGTTGTAAAGTGAATACTGGGGTTTCATTGATTACATGTAATATGCTTAGAAAACTCTGCAATTAACTGGTTTTTTTTGTATACTTATTATCATGGCTGCCTATGCAGGATTATTAACAGGATGACAATAGGCTGTGTTATTTCCATTACTATATACGTACGTTTAGGTGGCTGAGAGCACTCACTCTTCATGGGTTGACAGGTCACAAAAAAGACTGGTCTCTATATTCCTCTTATGTATTACCTTCTGCTGTCCCAGTAAGATTTGTATTCAAGTTCGTAAAGCCTGGAAAAAAAAAAGAAAGGAAATCCTGAAGAGGCAGATAGGTGAAGTTATTACCACCTCGTTTCACAGGAAAACAGTTTCAGATGTGTTTGTTTCTTAGTAATGGAAGAACAAAAGTGAAAACAGAGAAAGATAAACATTTAAGGTTCTTGATTTTCAAAATGCTTTGTTTACATAAGTTGTAACAAGGGGATTGTTATCACCTCTCTGGCAAGCTTTTCATTAGAGTCAGCTTGACAGTTTGCTACCCTGCTTTCTGTTCCATAGTTTTAATCCATATAATCCTACTAAAAGCAAAGAATTCTTCCAAATCAATGTCAATGCCTATCAGAATCAAATTGAGCAGCAGTTATGTGCATGGGTGGGTGTAGGATCAGGCCATAACTACTTAATTTGGTTCCTTTGATTTTTTCCATTGTTAGTGAAGACTGTGACGCAATGTGAAAATAATTTCAAAATCATTTTTAATTGATTAACAGGCAAGGTGCAGAACCCAGTCTTCCCTCCATCCTATTTCTGCTGCAACACATTGAAATTTCATCCAACTGTGGAACACCAAATAGGTTTCCATGGATACTAGAAATGTAACAATACAAATTACCAGAGATGGTATTTTTTTGTCTTCTTTTCTTCTCCAGAGAAATAAAAAGAGCCACCAGCTTCACAACACTCAAAAGAGAGAAGAAAGTTGTCAAAAATTCACTAAAAAAGCTCTTTATGTATTTTGTGAGCCCTCAGAAGGTATGGCTAGTTCCTCACTCTTGAAAACTGTCAGTGAATGGAACAACTCAGATTCTTTACTAACTGAAAATTTGGGCTGCTCTCTTTAAATATATAAACATATTTTGCTTCTCAAGTTACTACCTTTCCAAACCATTCTACTTTTTTCTTACTGCTAGATAAACACACAGAGAATGCCTTTGAAGTATTTCATACTAATACATCAGTGGAGTCAGAGCTGATTGGTCAAAGCTACCATTTCTTCCACAGAAAACAGTGAAAACCTGCCAATATATGTAACCTTTCCATACTGGCTGCTGGGTGAGTTATCTTTGTAGTTAAGTGAGACAGATCTCTTACAGTACAGGTAATTACATTTAACTAACGGCAGCTTGAAGATGTAGGTTCCTCCAAGAGCGAATTGGTTTGCCTCATACCGTGGATTGCAGCTAAAATATGTTGTACTCCTGGTATGACAATTTCACAGATGGATACTGCTTTCAAACTAAGGTGTCAGTAGTCCTAACTCAGGCATGGAAGGTATTGGTGACAGTGAGGAAGAACAAGAACTGGACACATTTAACACTTGCAGATAAACTGGGAGCAATTGTTGAGTCTACACCTTGGTGACAGTAGAAACACACACTGAAATGACTTATTGGATTTATCATTCCAAATCAAGAGGCAGGGAGAAGGGGGCTTATATTTAAAGGACTTTATGGAGGTCCCACAGGGTGTTTGAGGCAGGAGAGGTAGCAGGGCAACAAGCCAGAGCCATGTAGTGGTACAGGTTTGGGGTTTTTTGAACATGAGAGGATGGCCTGGAACAGCCTTAGTTAAAATCGTACTTCATCCTTGCTCAGCTGTAGGTCTTAAAGACGGCATCTCAACTCTTTCCTATTAACATACTTGCAGCTAGATTCCCCACTGATGTTGTTTAAATGACTACTTGTGGAGGATTCAGGCAACTCACAAGAGAGAGAAATGCTAACTGCATAAAGGTAATAAAGGTAGTAAATAACCATGCTAATGGGAAAGGATGAGAAGCAGCAGAATGAAGACAAATTGCAAGCTGTTAAACATGCTCTGTGCAAGATTAATGAAAATGTATGGTGGATATTACAGTACATCTTCGATAATGGAAAACAAAATTATGTAACTGAAGATTCAGAGTCAGGATTAAACGTGGAGCTTCACCTTTCTCTTTCATGCTTTTGACTGGTTTTGTGTGCACCTGAATACTAATATTGGATACAAAAGTTTCTTTTTTGAACAGGAAATATATATATACCTTTAATATATTTTAAACTATTTAAAGCAAAAAACGATTGAGATGCAAACACATGACACTCATTTTTGCAATATTACTGACAGAACAGACTCAGATTGAGTAGATGCAAGTTAATGTCAAGCTTGCATCAACCCCCACAAATCTTTAGAAAATGTATGTATTTTCCTTTTGAACTGGATTCCTACTTATTACTACTTTTATATTACTAGCTTTCCACTAACATCACAAGTTCAGGGTACTACACTCAAAAGCAGGGGATGTCATCTCCAATAACTGCTCAAGCTCTCAAGCTCTGGAAGAAGCAAGGTCTGTATATCTAGATCCTCCCTCCAGTGCTGACTCACCATTCTGTGGCCCATCACACGTAAGAGAAATGCACTTTATCTGACCTCAGCTTACTTCCCACACCACACTGGCAAGAACAAAGCATCACAGCAAGCAAAGAAGTCTAAGGGGCTCTTTGCAATTGTGAAATCCTAGAGAAATGGCAATGAAAACCACAGCAGCTGGTTTGTGAAGCCAGACACATTTCCCCAGTGAGCAAGGCAGCAAAGACCCACTTGCAGCAACAGTGGTTGAAAACAGCCCCTCTCAAGGGACTGTGTTTAAAGGCAGGGGAACCCAAATTCTTGTTTGGTCACCTGCAGAAGGACTAGGGGTTGGGTGGGGATTTTCTTTTCCGAAAGTCCTTTTATATCGTATGCACACACAATATGCAGAGCTCTTTGAAAACTGGACTAAACATTAGTGGCCACAAAGATGCTGAGCTTTCTTGAAACCCTGACTCATGAGCTATTTTAGGGACAAATGCAGGTGCTGTAATACAACCAAAGTTAGTAGCAAAATACCCAAGTTTGCTGTAGCATCGCTGTAGGGGAGCTATGGCTCTCTAACTTGTGGTTGAAATGGATCAATGAAAAACATCTGATCTTGATGTAAAAAGTCCACATGATGAATAATAATTTACATATACTTGGCTGACTGCTTCCAGTACCTGACTGGTTCAACTATAGCATAAAATCATAGTTTAAAGGCACTTCCAATGCATTATAAGTAGTAATGGGTTTTGCTTCACAGTGTTCCCAGTAGACGTGCCACATGTAATTATTTGCCTTTTGAAGACATAGGGAAAAAAAAAATAAACCAAAATTGTTAAAAAGGTAGTTTATTTTGTGTGTTGGAAGTGTTGGCAATCTAACTTCAGCTTGCTAATACACCTAGCACCTCAGCTGTCAGTGGCTTCACTGGAGGTGTGGACACGAGCAACTTCTGCAGATCCCAGCACGTAACTGTACGTGCCCAGGAAGGAAGAGAAAACCAGAGAAACTGAATGCTTAACACGCTAATCTAATTGCCAGGGTCACAAGTCCGCATGAAGTCGTCGCCAGCTCCTTTCTCAGACTCGGGTCTCCCGGAGGCCGTGTCCCAGGCCCCGCTCAGACCTCACCGGGAGACCCTTCGGTCCTGCCCTGCCCCGGTGATACCCACCAGCGGAGCGATGCAGCGTCCCCGGGATAGCCCCAGCAGGCTCACAGAGTGAATTTTTTCTCCCCGTGGTGCCAACGAAATAGGCAGCTTGCATCAGGCGCTCTACCTGTATTCCGTAAACGGAGACAGGATGTTACAGGAGCAGCCCCAAGGCAAACGACGTTCTTCCCCCCACCTCCCATCCCACAAGATGATGAATGCGGGAGCTGTGCACGTTACGCGCTCCCCACCACTCAAGTTAAGCTCATGTATGCAGAACGCTGCTCAGATCGGGGGTGAGGGGGCAGCGCCTGTCGCCGAGCGGCTGCGGCGGGGGCCCGGGCTGGGCCGCGGCTGCCTCCCCGGCCCGCGGGGGCTGCGGCGGCGGCGGGGCCGTGCGGCGGGGCGGTGTTGGGAGGCCGGCGCGGCTGCAGGCGCCGCCCGCCGCACCACAAAGGATGACCGGTAGTTACCCCGCGGCGGCCGCGCTCCCAGCACAGCACAGCGCGGCGCGGAGGGGCCGCCGCCGCTTTCCGGTGCCCCCGGGCAGACCCGCGGTCCCTCCGCACCGCACCGCACAGCGCCGGGCCAGCACAGCGCAGCGCAGCACAGCTCAGCCCAGCCCAGCCCGCCCCTGCAGCAGGCGGCGTTGCTGCAGCGGCTTCTCCCGCCCGCACCCGTGCCGGTGCCGGTGCCGTGCGGCGGGTCCCTCCAACCCAGGTACTCACCGCGCCGGGCCCTGCCAGCGCCGCAGCCCCGGCCCCCCACGGCTCCGAGCCCCCGCCGTCAGGCAAACCCGCGGCTCTGCTCCGCGCCCCGAGAGCCGCTGCAGGCTCCGGTGTCCACCTGCGTCCGGCTCCGCGCAGCCGGCAGCGCCGGCTCAGCCTCGCCCCTGCCCGCTGCCCTGGGGCTTATTCTCTGTAAGAGTGTGGCACCGGCAGCGGGCCTCTTGTCCCCCGGGCAGCCCGTCTGCTGCACCGCCTTGTCTCCATTCCCTGCAATTTCAAATCTCCACGCTCTTTCATTCCTGCGATACCGGCTAATTCTGGTTTGGCGGAGGAGATTGGCAATCCTCTCACAGGCACACTCTTGTGGCTGAATGAAGTTTATTGCTGCACAGGTTATCATGGGAAATCTACATCTGAGAGAGAGGATATGGTCTGATAAAATCAGCCAGTATCAAGATTTTAATGCCCTTTGGATTGTATTTACTTCAGAGAGGCTGGCTGAATTTAGGTAGTCAAACCACCCTAGGAATGAAGCTTGAAAGCTTTATGGTATAGTACCTTATCTGTGCAGTAAATAAGCTTCAAAAATATTCCCCCCTTAGGAGCAGAGCTGCAGAAATATGCTCCTACTTTTTCCAAAGCAGCATCCGGACCCCAGCTGTATCTTTCTGAACAATCTGACTTCAGTGAGGTACACATTTTGCAATTGACTATTTGCAGATAGTTTACCAAGCTAAAGTGATTGTATGCCACTGTACAAAACTTTCATCACCAGAGAATCTGTGTCCTACAGCAGTGCACTGAGTAGCATACATAAAGGCTGTTGAAGGAGATGTAAGAGGTTGAGAGAAGACAAAATGAGGAGAGACCAACTGGAATGTTATCATGGTATTATACATGCTGTCTATGTGCATACCTTGGTGGCTCACAATCTGTTAAAAGAGAATTGGTTTGGGGGGTTTAAAAAGACTTGTTTGGGGGACTTTATGTTTTTTCTTGATTTCTGTTTGACCATACTCTGGCCTATCTGCCATCTACACAAGCAAATCTCACTTATGTTTTTCATAAATGTTTAATGTTCCATCATATATCTAGTCCGTCACATTTATCGAAACACTTTTATCTGGTTTTGGTTCAAGTGTGTGGAAGACCATAAGCTATTGCTATGGCTTCAGTTTTTACTTAAATCTTATACTACTTTGCACTGTAGTCCTAAAAAAAATATTCCTTTTCTAGAATAAATAACTAGCCTAGTGTCAGAGACTTCTGATTGGGTCCATTTACTTCTTTGTAAACAAAAACAGATTTCCCATTTGAAAATACTACAGTGTTCTGAAGTATGCATGTTCCTCAGCTATTTTGTGGTTTACAACACTTTGCCCAAGTGTATGAGCATTTTTATCCCAGATTTCAACTTTGGCATTAGCTTTTTGGCTGAAGTCGTGTTTCTTAGAAGTTTTAATGCTAGGGACTTGTAATTTGCTGTTCAGTGGCTAGTGGTATTGCCCAGGTTTGAGACACATGCATTTTGATTTGTGAATCATCTTACATGCTAACATACTTTCTTAAACCTACCGCAGAAACAGATTTACTGTTGTGGATTGTGCGATGACTGGTCACAAACTTATTTGTTTGACTGGCTGTTAACCCCAGTTTCCTCTAGTACATGAGATGCCACCTGTGTGCTTAAATCCGTGTGGTAACAGAGGTTCTGTTTCTACAGTTTGGTCTGATGGAGAACTCACTTAGCTGTGTCATACTGCGTCAGCAGTTCTGGTTCCTATGTCATTGTGGTTCTGGGGTTAATATCTTGGCTTTATGTTATCTCTTGGAAAGATGAGTACGTATGGATTTACTTGAATTTTAACCATTAAATTGTGCAGATACAGCAGTGAGGGTACAAATTATGTTCAGTAAGTGTAAAAGTCTGCTTTGTAAGAATGGGAAGGACAATTCTGCAATATCAGAAACAGTCTGGAGTTTTTAGCAAGGATGCATAAAATGCGTGATCCAATAAAATAAGATATAAACCAAGTCTGACAGACCCTGCTGCCTTAGAAATTGTAACTGTATAAAATAGTTGGATGGCAAGCTGAGTAACCCTAACTGAAAAGGAAGGATGTTTTACTAGTCTCTTAAACATTATGTTAATTTATGTCATAATATAACTTAAAGAGAGAGGGGGCAGAGGGATGGAAAGAGGGAGGGAGGCAGGAGTAGAAGGAATTGGTAACTCCATTTTACTTACTATCTGGGGGCCATTAAGGTGGCTTAGACTTCTATGGTCAAAGAAGGGGGGGGCTAGAAAGGTTCTCTAGGGTCCACCCAGTCCAGTCCTCCTCTTGAAGCAGGACTGTGACCTGCTGTATTTCAGGTCAGCCATGGCTCTGCCTAAGCTGCCCTTGAAAGCCTCCCATTATAAGACAGCCTTTCTGGGCAGTATATTTCTGTGCAGCACCACACCACCCATGCACAATCACATGCATCCCAGTCACCACTCCAGTGGCTCAGTTTGTGGTCTTTGCTCCTTGTTTTCCTATTTGCTACAAAGAAGAATTTAGGTCAATGATCTTTGCCTTTGGGTAGTTTTACCTTATTATCAGATCTGCCCTTATTTTCTTCATTGCCAGGCTTTGCCAAGCCCAACTTCTTCAATATCTCTTCACAAGTCATATGCTTTAGACTGCTTATCATCTCAACAGCCCTCTGCATGCCCCTGTCCTGTTTCTTACCACCCCTCTTGAACTGATTCTTGAACTGAACTCCGAACAGGACCATTATTTCAAGTGTGGACTCACTAGCACTAAGTACGGATAATAATTTCTATCCATCTGCTGCCCATGCTCCTTTCCTAATGTAGCTCACTCTATGGCTCACTTGATTCACAATGAAAACACCCTGTTGGCTCATATTCAACTTAGTGTCCACTGTGACAGCCACATGCTTTTCAGCTGGGCTGCTGCTCAGGGAGCCTGCACTGGTGCCTGGCACTATTCAACCCCATGTGCACAATTTTGTACTCTTTGTTAAACTCCATCAGGTTTCTGTTGAATCAATTTCTGAGTTTCTCAAAGTCCTCTCAACTGAAGAGCTCACTGTTCGGTTTGAGAACCACCCCTTCTAAGTCAGTGTTATCTCAAAATCTGCTGCAGGTTCATCCTGTGTCACCATCCAAGTTCCAGTGAAGTTAATGAACATTAACCCATTGATTACAACCATTAAACCCAGCAATTCATCCAGTTTCAACCAATCTAGCAGTTCATTCATCCAGACCATACATCTCAGCTTTTTCTCCACCTTGGGATTTAGTCACTTGCTTAATCCCCACTGCTCAAACTGGCAGATGTGCTTCTTGTACTTACAGATTTCATCTCCTCTTTCTTTCAGTAACCTCTTTGTGTTGCTGAAGGATTCTCTCTGTTTAGAAGGGAATGTTACATTGGGCCTGGGTTAAAGAGGTATAAAGAAAAAAAAAAAAAAAGGAAAACAAGCAAAACTTAATATTTTAATTTGGCATAGAGATTGCACAGTAGTACAGCTTTCATATGGCACCCTAAAAGCTTGTGATTCCTCTTAATTTTGGCAACTTCAGACTGCCAAACAGAAATAATGCATATTTTCTTGTTTTTCCCACTGCCTTTTGAAAAGTATCTTAGTATCTTTGGTGGATTTACCACAAAACAACACCCTCACAGAATATCCCAGGCAAGTATGAACATTTTCAGCAGTTCTCCTGTCTCCTCCAATGATAGCTGCAGAGTCTTACCCAAGTAAGAAACAACTAACTTGATATCTTCAAATTCACCCAAGACTGAGGATAGACCATGGCAATGGAATTCAAAAGTGGAAGAAAAAGCAACATTTTTATCATTGCTGGCATGGAGATTTCCATTTGGGCAATAAATACTTGTCTTTTCTCCTTCTTCCCTCTCAAAAACCTGATGCATTATAGCAGCTATGGACACAGGAGGGATGGGGAGGTCCTGTCCAATTTTCCCTGAGCCAACATCAATACCAGCAATACCATGTCCAAAATAGTATTTTGTGTATCCTGTGAGGGATGTGAAAGTCTCCTGGAGTGCATTAGAAGGACAAAAGGATGATCCTCAGCAGATGGGGATGCTGGAGAGGTTAATAGTCTTGCTCAGAGTGGAGTGGTTATTTCATCAGTGCCTTGTCAAGGTTCACACCGGAGATTCCCCCAGAAAACCTGAATGTTGCTTCTCCACACTCAAGGGGCTGGGGCCAGGCTCTTCCTGACGCAAGTGCAGCAAGAATAAAGGGGGAGAGTGAGTGGCGAAAGGACACTGAGCTGCAGAAGAAGCCCCGAGTGCTGGTAGGGTACATTGGATAGGCAGGAGTAGCGGCTTCTGCTTCTGAACGGAACTGAATGGCTGCCCCCCACATACTTTTAAGTTGTTTGGGAGCAGCAGCAGCAACAGCAAACTTGGGCTTCCAAGTTGTAAATGAAAAAGCCAATGGTAAAACGGTTTTATGGCTCCTTCTAGTTATTTCCCTGCTTTAGAAAGTCACAGGAGAAATGGCACTTCCTCACAAAACAAAGGAAGATGCGACAAAACAGGTAGTTTCAGCCTTGTGCATTAGCAATCCAAGCTACGTATTGAGAAGGTAAAATAAACTATCTTATCAAAAAATCCTGTTAGGCGTGAAGTGCTATTGTAACACTAACATGTTTTGCACATGGAGATATCTGGCTTTTCTGGTTTAAAACCTGTGAGCATAAGGGTGTGGCTGCAGTTGGTTAAACATCAGAAGTACAGTGCTGAGAGGAAGAACTCAGGGGCCCTCTGATATGACTCACAGTTGCTCTGCAGCTTCCACTGGGTCAAACCTGTGCATGTAAGAGATCCCAGACCAGTACAGAGGACTGTATGACTTGGTCATGGGTTGTACCTATTGCAAATATACCAAATTAATTGCAAATTCCAGTAACGTCAAATTGGCACCCATCTAGTTAATATAATTTATTGATAATGATTTATTTCAGTGGCACCAGTGTTAAGTCCTTCAGTCCATGCCATTCAAATCACAGTATTAATCTGTATGCAGCAGCTTTCTAAATTTTCACTCTTGAAATATTTTACTTCAACAGGTACAAAGTAAATGTATTGCATATGTCTTGTCTAAACCATTAAGTTTGTGTCTACTGCAGATAAAGCATAGTGTTTTAAATAAATTTCTAGCTTTGTTCTGTAATTTCCTTTATGCTTATCTTGACAGGCACTTAGGTCAAAAGAACGTCCTGATCTGTAAACATTTTGAATGTATTAAAGTATTACATAAAACACATGCTTGTAAAGTACACATGCTTGTAAACTAAGTTCATCTGACATAGATTTGAAACGTGTGATTTTCTTTTCTGTTTCTCTTTTTATTCTCTATAGCACCACTGCCAAAGTATTTCAATTTTTTAATAAACAGATCACTAAATATCATAGCTTTTATGAAATCCTAACATCAAAATTTTACTACCTTTATATATAGAGAGAGAATTCCAAAGCAGTATCTTTTCAGAAAAGGTTGGGGTTTTTTTAACACAAGAACTGCAATAATATTATGATTCATGGGAACAGAGCAAGTAGACAATGATTAGAGACAGAAGGAGAGATACACACTGATTCGGAGAAAACTCCAGGAACAAACTCGCCAACAGAGTTTCAAGCTGACAAGCAGGGATTCTTTATTGCGGCGCCGGGAGACACGGGGGATAGCTCCTCCTAACGTATGTCCCTGTATTGCTGTACAGGCCACCCTTTTATAGTCACTGGGCATGTTACAGCATTTTCCAGCCAGTTTCCCACATACATAAATGTGATGGCGGTCTTTAAGGGTCTTTTACTTTTCTCAACAATCTTCATAACTTCAGGCAGGCTTTGAAGCACCAGCTTAATTAACATTACAGTCATAGCAATCGTCCCATTCTTATCAGTTTAGTCGGGATACTCCCCAGTGGATGTTTACACCAGCTTAATGGGTTTATTAACACCACAAACATAGCAATCATCCTCTCCTTTTCCTTATCAGTTAGTTTAACTGTGCCCATCCTGGACATTTGCTAGTCCCAGATACTCCTCATCCCCAGGCCCTGTTTTTCTATTCTGCTTTTCTTGCACCTTTTGCACCAAGGTTCTATGGACCTGAAACTGTGTCAGCTACCTTCAAGCACCGCAGTTACTCTCCATTACAAAGCCAAACTTAACATTACTTAGAACTGATTGCATTTTGTGCTTTTGTGCCCCCTTGTCTCAACACAAAGCGCAACGACAAGGACTCCTGAGTTGCTGCCACGAACCATTCCTGTATATTTTACACCTCAGAGGAGGCACAGAAGCCCCTCCCTGGCCTGCCCTGCCTCAGCACCCCCACACCCATGCTCAGGGTCCAGCCCGCTCTCTGTAGCAGCACCCCCGGAACCGACCGCCCCGGGCAACATGGCGCTGCCCTGTGAGGCACGGCCACGTGATGGACCGGGGGGTCACCACGTGATGCCGAAAGCGCTGGGATCATGTGAGAGGCTGTCGGGGTCACCACGCGGCAGAGCTGTCGGCGGTGGGGGACGGTTGGTTGTCATGGAAACGCTGCTCCTGCTCCTCTTGCCGCTGGCCGCCGCTCCCGGTGGGTGCCCGGGTCGAGCCCCTGCCCGCTCCCGAATCGCTCCCTCCTCCTCTTGGGTCCTGCCACCGGTGGAGCTCCTCCACCCGGTGTCCCTCGGCCCCCGCCGCGGTTTCAAGCCAATCTCCCTGGGCGCGAGCCCCCCGCCGGCCTGGGCAGCGCTGGAGCTGGGCCCCAGCCAGGGCTGCTCTGGGCGGTACGGCCCGTACGGTACCGGGTGGTGGCGCCGGTTGCCGGTTTCTCCGGCGGTGACGGTTCACCCCCTCCAGCTGCCCGGGCAGCGGGGCCCGGCCTGGAGGAGCGGCTTTTCCAGCAGGTGCGGGACCACTTCAGTTTCGAGAGCTGTGGCAACGAGACCTTTCCGCAGCGGTACCTGCTCACAGGTGGGTCCCGGGGGTGTGCTGTGGCCGAGCTGCTCTCACCCCTGCACGGCCGTCAGGGCTTTGCGATAGCTCAGGCTGAATTTCTGTCTGCTTAGGCTCTCTGAGGCAGAGAGCCCTTGCTTTCAGTGCTCACAGAGCTGTGCTAAGCAGCCAGGAGTCAGTTTGAGCCTTTCCTGAGCCACTCGTTCCTGCAGCCCACACCAGTATCCGTAGTCTCCTCTCCTTACCTTCAGTTTATTGTTATGGCCGTGGGCTGCGGAGTGCAGGTTTGGGGTTGACCTTTCCGGAGCAAGAGAGACCAGAAGTAGCTTTAGGCTTGTGCCAGGGCTGGCTCTGTGCATGTAAGTCTTCAGCTCGTAACAGCATCTCTTGCAAGTGCAACTAAGTGCTCTGAATGGGGCCTGAAAGAAAGCTGGAGAGGGGCTTTGGGCACCTGTTAAGAACAGGACAAAGGGGAATGGCTTTAACTGGCACAGAACTATGTGAGCTTTAAGATCCCTTTAAATCTATGAGGGTGCTGAGGCGCTGGCACAGGGTGCCCAGAGAAGCTGTGGC
Organism: Loriculus beryllinus; assembly: GCA_039877255.1. Taxonomy (NCBI): domain Eukaryota; kingdom Metazoa; phylum Chordata; class Aves; order Psittaciformes; family Psittacidae; genus Loriculus; species Loriculus beryllinus. Next base: position 28 of record JBCJKH010046401.1, on the reverse strand, counting down.
TGCCCCATCCCTGGCAGTGTTCAAGGCC